>VOPJ01006714.1:0-97101 GCA_014673585.1 Semibalanus balanoides | reverse complement strand
TATGTGGTTCCCAATGTTCCCATTGCCGTACTCCCACCCGCCATGGCCCAATATTGAGTTACTGACGTCCATGTGTGTGTGTGTCCGCCTGTCTGCAGAGGGATGTTGCGGGGCCGGAAGCTGCTGGCGGTCACCGCTATGCTGGCGCTGCTCAGCCTCGGTGTGCTGGCCATGCTGCGGGCTCGGCCCGTGCCGTACCTCTCCTCCGGCGGCGCCGTGCTGCTCGACGACGGCGTGCCCGAGATGCAGGTGGCGCCGGTGGTGGCTTGTCCGCCGGTGCTGGTGCAGGGCGTGCTGCACGGTCAGCCCGGCTCGTCGCGCCAGGCCGCCACCGCCGGCAGCCTGGCCACCGTGTACGTCATCACGCCGACGTACCCGCGCGCCGTGCAGGTGCCAGAGATGACACGGCTGGCGCAGACGCTGATGCTGGCCACCAACGTGTTCTGGCTGGTGACCGAAGATGCCGTCGAGCGTACGCCGGCCGTCACAGAGATCCTGCAGCGCTCCGGACTGCCGCACGTGCATATTCCGGTGGTCAGCCGTAGGGTGGGCGGGTGGGGGGCGGGGGTCGCCAGGGGGATAACGGTTGTGGTGGAGCAGGAGGGGGGGGGGGGGGGTCAGACAGACATCTATCAGACGACGTCTGGCTAAATGCCGATGCCAGCGATGCAGCCCTTCGGCTATGGTCATGCTATTTATCTTAAGCCACGTGTCGTGTGATTACCACCATAAAGGTAGCGAAATGAAGCTCATTTTGTCTTGTTATGTATTGAGGGAGTTGTGTGACGTTCGTAATACGCGCGGTTTAAATTTAATATAGAATCTGGTCAGCTATCCGACAGCATAGCATGCTTCACGAGTTAAAGGGAATGTTTCACATTAACATAAGATTTGAGTTGAGATGGCCAAGTTGTTGGTAATTGCCATTGAAATTAAGTATTGTAGAAGTTTAAAACATCCACAGAAGGTCTGACCGAAAGTAGAATTTGAGTTTGGTTTTGCCATCTGCAAAAATAAGGCCCTAGTGTATTAGGGTAGCCGCTTAAAGCCGATGTCGTCATCCCTTTTTATCAAATGTTGATGAAGTAGACTTTTTTTACATTTGGCTTTACATTAGGCATACACTAGTCATACATATTCAGAGTGGAAGTTTTTTATATTTCCATGTCCTTCATATGACGTCATCGGCCCATATACTAAAACTTAGTTTTCTATTGAAATTGAGCACTGTTTGTGAGAGCAATGTCAGAATCGTGTTCGCAGCATTCTTCATATTTTGCACCACAAGCGGCGTACATTGGACAACTTTCAGAGAAGTGAAACATTCCCTTTAAGAGCAAGGAGTGTCAGACGCAGTCTCTTTGGAGGGGTTCTCCGCGGCCCGAGGTGGCTTGGTTAAGCGTGGGTCAGATAAGCGGACAGCGCGGCTGTCACGTCATCGGCCCGACGGAAGATAACGTTTGTCGGGACTCGAGTTGCGAAATGTTTGCCGGTATCTTTTGACTCGATGGCTGGGGCAAAGTTGCGCTCGCCTCTGAGTTCGTTTGTCGACGGAACTCTTTCCGCAGCTGGTATACAATCAGGATCAGGTGATATTAAATCAGGACCAGGTGATATTAAATTAGGATCAGGGGATATTAAATCAAGGTCAGGTGATATTAAATCTCCATACTGCTAGCTTGAGGTCCGAGTATCTTTGGTAAATGCACGGATTGTTTTCAAGGATTTTCTTTAAGCTGAAATTTAATAAAAACAAACAAACACATATGCTGATTTAATACCAAAGCCAGAAATTGGATCGATATCTTATCTCTTATCATTAACCATTGCTCAATTTAAATGCAGTGTCCTCCAAACTATGAAATCCCACAGTGAAGCCCACCTACTGTGACCGGCAAACCGCTTAGGACCCTAATTTTCGGCGATAACTTTGCAATGCATCAACCGGCATGAGCGGATTTCTCGCAATGGACGTTTCAGGACCTACGCGAATTTGTATTTATAAAGGTTGGTTTAACGAAAGTTAAGGTCACTTTCCATGGGTCGGACTGCACCGTTTCAAGATCAGCCAGGGTGGAGCTAAGCTCTGACGTCAGAGCATAGTACCGCCTTTTCAACGATAGCCTCTACTCACCGATTGAATTCCCTACGCGAATTTTAATATTACCAGTGAATGGCAAGTGCCCTACATTTCCGTTTGACATTAGTTGAACGTAATAATAATAAATGTCACAGGGTCTGAAATATATCTTGCGAAAGATTTGCTCACGTCAGTTGGTTTATTCAAAAGTTATTGCCGAAATTTAGGGTTCCAAGCGGTCTGCCGTTTACAGTCAAGACTATCCAGCATTTTTTTTTTTGTCAGGCCAATCAGAGCTCTGACAGCAAAGAGCTCTACAGTTCAAGGTTCTCCCCGTTTATTTTCATTTTACCTGTCTAGTATCAGTATGTGGCTGGATCTCATGCCTCCCAGTCTAGTAGTGTTAACATTTATTGAGTCAAAATCCGTCTTGCCAGTTAGAGCGATGACAGAGGTCAATGACACGTCGGGAGATGGAAGGTTGCATAGGAGGGGTGAGTTGGCGGGTATTTGCTCAGATCGGACTCCAATTGAGCTCGAACTCTTGTTTCTGTTGCAAGAATTATAGTGTTGGTTTTCCCTAGTGCAATTGTGTCGGGGTATGTCATAATAAGGAGTTGACTTATTGATGACTGGTCGGTGGGCTTTTTCATTTTTGTCCGTTTGAACTCTGAACTTTATATTTATAATAATGTAGGCAGCCTCGGCGCTGACTCACTCAGGCTAGCTAGCTAGCACAGGCTAGCTAGCTAGCAGACATGTGCCAAGATCCCTGGCGTCTTAACGTTTGAATCTGTGTTCTGACAATGAGCAAGTTGATACAGCACTAATGTGTGTAAACGGTATTGCAAAAAAAGGTAGCGGGTCCACAATGGGCGTTATTGTCTTGTAGAGCCTAGTGATTTACAGCTCAGGATGCTCCTCAATTCACACCTCCAGATAATCTCCTGTGTAAACCTATTCCACAGCAAACAGCTCTCGCCTCTCGGTCCTCACGTGTGCAACTAACGTATGCAATTATCACGTAACAAGCGACGTATGTCACTGTAATACGTCTGCAAGTGATGTTGTCACGTAGGCAAGTGACGTATGCAATTATCTCGCCTTACAGCGAAACCTGTGCACTGCTCCTCGACTGACCCCACGCCTTCGACAGGTTTGAAGCCGGAAAAATACTCGAAAAAGGCCGGCTTCAAGGGCGCAGTACCGAGAGGAGTTTCCAACCGGATGGCCGCCATCGAATGGCTGAGACAGAATGCTCAAACAGGCGTCTTCTATTTTGCCGACGACGACAATACATACGACTATCGTCTTTTTGCGGAGGTATGTCGGCGTGTTCGGTGTGGAGCGAACGTTCGTAGTGGTTAGTACTGAGTAATGATCAGTGGCGTCTGGCGTTGTCATACAGCTGTTGTGAGTGCGGGAGCAGGGGGGGGGGGCGGAGTAGCCATATTGGCAAGTGTCTAGGAATGCTTTTAAAGCCAGGTGCAGAGGTGGAAAATTCAGACTGAAAATCAGGAAAAAGAGTGGAAAATTCGGACATTAAAAAACGTTTTTCAGAATTTTTCTTCATTGGCTATTAAAGGAAACTGATCAATTTTTTCGGACTTTTTTACATAATAAAATAATGAGTGAAAAATAATATCAAAAGGTGAAAAAGAGTGTATACCAGCATGCCCCTTCAAATTGCATTAAGGAGTGGAATATTATGGTCTTGTAGGGTGGTCGCTTACACCCAAATTTCCAATTCCTAGGACACTGCATATGGGTGTGGTGGTGGTGGGGGGGGGAGCTAGGGGGGGGGGCCAGCTCTATCGGCTAATTTTAAAACCCCGCGAATTCTGGCTGGAGCCGGACTCGGGGTCGCAGCGATCCTGCCCCCCCGGCCCCTCCGGTCGCGACGCTCCTGGTAATGATACATTGGCTATCACTATGGAGTGCCAGTATCAGAGACTTCAACGTCGGGTGCCTGCTATGAATACGGTTAAACAGTCGATGCGGAGCCTCACAATATTCTTCTATTGTGTTAAAATTTTACATAAGCTGCCTTCTCACCCAGCCTGGATCCCACCAAGGGCCGTCCTAAAAATTGAATGTTTTATGTGACACCCTAGGGCCTAGTCCCTACTGTACAGTGTTCTTATAGTGTGCTGCTCGTGTACTGTGTGTGTTCTGTGTTTGATGTGTTGTGTGGCTGACCGGCAGCTGGCCCGCTCTGTGTATACATATGTGTGCGTGCGTGCGTGCGTGCGTGCGTGCGTGCGTGTGTGCGTGCGTGTGTGCGTGCGTGCGTGCGTGCGTGTGCGTGCGTGTGCGTGTGCGTGCGTGTGCGTGCGTGTGCGTGCGTGTGCGTGCGTGCGTGTGCGTGCGTGCGCGCGTGTGCGGTGCATGTGTGTTTTGTCGCTAACAACCACCGGGTGACCGTCTGCAGCTGGCCCGCACGCGGCGCGCCTCTGCCTTCCCGGTCGGTCTGGTGACCCAGACGGGCCTCAGCACGCCGGTGGTGCGCGGTGGTGCCGTGGTCGACTTCTATGACGGCTGGAAGGGCGGCCGCACCTTCCCGATGGACATGGCCGGGTTCGCCGTCAGCGTGCAGCTCCTGTTACAGGTGGGGCCGGCAGCCGCGGCGAAACATCGCCGCAGTAGCAGCGGCTGTACAGTGTTACGGTGCTGTACGACATCTCCGTCCTCCACAATAATTGCAATTCATGCTATGAAAATGACGTGGTGGAGTAGTTTAGATTTATGAAGTTATGGGGCAGCACCAGTATTTCTTTACAGAGGGCGATGCATTTTGTAGTGCTGACTTTTGATGGCGTGTATTCAAGTTCTGAAACTTAATGGCTTTCAACTTCGTGTGCCTTACATTATCCACTGTGTGTTTTTGTTTATATTGATTCGAAAGAGGACAACCCTAGGAGTCGATGTCAATATTATGTAAATCATTGCATTACATCTGTTTGATGCCATTTGATACATGCTATTGCCATTTGATACATCTACCCGCTATCGTGCAGCATGACCCCTTACATATCTCCAACCTGCATTGGGCGTCACAATACTAAATTCAGCAATGCTACTGTTGCCGCAAACAAGGATCGCGTCGTGTGTTAAGCGTTCATTGCACTGGCCTGCGTTTGGAAACTTTTTTCATAAGGTCAGAGGTTTCTGAACTGATCTTGGCTAAGTTCGGGGCGCTGCTTTCGGAAATGCTTTCCGTTTTACCAGATTGGCTCCAGTTTTTCCGCTATTCCAAAAAAAAGATCGTATTGTAAAAATTTGCAGGACAGGTGCAGAGAATGGTCATCTCTATCATTGCAAAGTTTCGTGACCCTAGGTCAATATCTTTTTGGTCAAATGCCCTAAGGAGACGTCAGGCGGCAGCCGCGGCCGCCTGTTTTCGGGGCACCCATTTTAGTTTCAATGTTCGTATCTTCAAAAGTTGAGCCCCGATTGTCGATATCTTAGAGTGACAAGATTGGTGAAAAAAATATGTTGCTGGAGAACTTCAAAAATATTTGCATAGCCCACAATGACACTGATAATTTATTTTTGTCAGATTTTCACCCGCCAGGGCGGGTGACCGGGGCGCTACGTCGGCTAACGCCACGCTCAATGACGACACGCCCACTTTATGAACTGATATGCACACGACCCTTCACGCACACACGCACAGACACTCACTTTATACCTTTAACCATAGCTGTTACCATGGTAACAACAGCAGAAGCAAGAATATGAAACGCGCCAAGATCGCTAACATAAAACCCAGCCAAGTCCTAGCTGCGGTCGCTCGCCGACGAAGCGGCGTAACGCACCCGGTCTCCCGCCCCTGGCTGATGAAAATATTTCCAAATTCAATTATCAGTGTCAGTGTCATTGCGGGATATTAATATATTTTGTGGTTTCTACAGCAACAGGATTTTCTCACCAATCCTGTCACATTGAGATATCGACAATCGGGGCTTAGCTTTTAAAGATACGAACATTGAAACTTAAATCGGCGCCCCGAAAACAGGCTCCCGCGGCCGCCGCCCGATGTCCCCTTACGGCATTTGACCAGGAAGATATTGATCTAGGGTCACGAAACTTTGCAACGATAGAGAAGACTATACCCTCCACCTGTCTTACAAATTGTGTGCTTCTAATCGTTATAGAACTATTGATTAAAATAGGACAAAATATTACAAAACATAAAATTTTGTTTTTGGAATAGCGCAAAAACTGGAGCCAACCATGCAAAAGGAGTGTCATTTTCGGATTCAGCACGAAAAACTGAACTAGAAACGGTTGAGAAACTCTTGACTTTATAAATCACGCAGGCCAGTGTTATTGACGTGTTTGTCGCGCGCCATGCCGGCTGCGCGGGGTGTTTGTCACTGGACGGCGGCAGAGCCACTCGTAGCACAAGTGGGTGCACTTGGTGCATGACCCGAGAGTTCGCGGAGGACGCTCCGACCCCATAGTACACACACCGATAGCATGGCTTCAGCGCCTGGGAACGTGGGGAAGGGAGGTGTTGGTAAAACGGGTTGTGGGTGATCTTAAAATCAGAACAATACCTGATTGTAACATTGACATGCTTTAGCGTGCAATCTTGCAAGTCTGGTCAGCAGGTGGTTTGTGACACCAGCAATGGTTCCATCAGCTGAATGGGGTACTCCACTCAGATGCTCAGCAGCCGAAGCGAGTTCCCCGTGCAGCGAGCTGTTCTGTGACCGTACCATAAGAATCTACAACTTATTTAAATGTGCAGTGCGTGACGAGCGAGTGTGGTGTCAGTCCTGTGTGTATGTGGCGCAGCTGTCCGTGCTGGACCGACCGCTGACTGTGTGTGTCTGTGTGCCGCTGGCAGCACCCGAAGGCGGCCATGCCGTTCACGGCCGGGTACGAGGAGGACGGCTTCCTCAAGTCGCTCGGTCTGAAGAAGGAGGACCTGGAGCCGCTGGCCGATAACTGCACCAAGGTGAGACGCGCCGTCGTGTGAATCGCACGCCGTATCAGCGCGCCGCTATCAGCCGAGCCGGCAAAACGGGGCCACCGCACAGTCGACAGGGCGACCGGACGGCGGCCCCGCCGCCCCGCCGCGCCTGCCCCCCCCCCCCACGCCGCCGCCCGCCGACCACCCACGCCCGCCCCCCGTCGCCCCCGCCCGCCCCCTGCCGCCCCCCTGCCGCCTGCGCCGGCGTTGTATTATTTTTACTTGTTCGATTAACTCTTATTGATTCGCAGTACATTTGGTTGGGAATCACATAGTGATATTTTCTCTCGTTGTATTGGGATCGTTGTAATGTTTGACTATTTCTTCTTCGTGAATAACTTTTGCAAGGGAATTTTTCACTGTATGACAACTCCAATATATGGGACTTCAGTAGTGCTACATTTGAGGTGAAGGGACCGTCCACATATTTCATATCGTATTTCCTGCGATATTATAACGCCCACTTCGTTATGTAGCGTTCCGTAACGCTGCTGCCGACCCTCCCCACTCCAACCCCAAGCGTGACGTTAGAGTTATAGCAGCGTCACCCCAGTCTCGCTGCAGGCTATTGTGCGCGAGAGGCGCAGCGTGATGCACGAGCGATAGTATGGCGCGGAGCGGCCGCCAGCTCTGCGTGCCGGCGCCGGTGGTCATAACTCATATCCGTCCGTCACGTGTCACGTGTGACTCACCCAGCTGTGGTGGCGCCATTCCGGTGGACAGCTGGTGACGCTTTGGTTATCAGCCGCCCGCTGACGGCTGTACGTGTAGCCGGTAGCGGGTGCGTTCGGAGCCATGTGCTGTTCGGAGATGCACCTGTGATTCAGGGTAACTTCGGCATACTTTTAGGATATGAACTTTAGGATACTTTACAGGATGCCCCGGAAAGTATGGGATGAAAACTTGCGTTGTCAGCAAATCATTTCATTACAAAGTTGCGTTAAAAATGGCTTACAGTGTTTGAAAATAGTTATTGCCCCTGCATGGCTCAATAATGACTAAGAGCGTGTTCTGACCGTCGATTCCCGCGGGGATTCCAGGGAATCGGTAGAATAGTGCTTTCTACCGATTCCCGAAGCAAAGAGTTAAATTACCCTGATGGCTAAAGTTACCCCGAATGACGGTATATCATTGGATATCGGGTGTTGTGCGTGGCATGGATCAATGGATCATATATGGATCATGTGTAGTTCATTAGCTGTTCCCTGGTATGATATGGGTGGGTTTTGCGTTCGGACAGCGGATGCCGCAGATCGTATGTCTGGTGTCCATGACTCAATGTACGTCGACTGTCGATGTGATTGCGCCACTGTAAGCGGGTCATACAACATGTCTTCTCCGAGGTGGTCACTGGACACCTTGCACCTTGAGTTGCCTTTACATGGCCACGCAGCGTCCAGTTTGTTTGTACGGACTTGTGACGTCGGTTTGACACGCGGTGGCGGGATCTTATCGAGTAGTATCGGCCGCGCCACATGTCGCCGAGGGGTACACTTTCCGAGTCGTGCGTCGAAGCCAGACTTCGAACAACAGCTCTGTTAGTACGTGCCATCGGATCCGAATGACAACACAAGTGTGGCCTCCCTGTCGTGTCTCGCCGCCAGCTGTGTTGCAGCTGGTCTGACCTGTTTTGCAGCTGGTCTGACCCGTGTTTGTGTTTGTGTCTGTCTGTCCGCGCCGGCAGATACTGGTGTGGCACACGCAGACCAAGCAGCCGAAGGTGCCCTTCTCCACCGTCGACCCGGAGAAGTACCGCGGCACCAACATGGAGGTGCTGCGGTTCGTAGTCAACCCCAGGTGATGGCTCGGCCGGCCGAACCGCTCGCGGCGGCGGCGGCGGCGGCAAGGGGCCGGCTGACCTGGGGAACCACCCACAATAGGGATGGGGTGGGGCGCGCTGGCGGCAGATAGGCGGGGCGGGGCGGTCATTGGCGGCCCAGGGGGGGGCCCGATGGACGCGCGGCGCGTCACGCCGGCTACACGACCGGACGTGACTCGCTGGTGCCGCTGCCGATGGGACCGGATGGAACCAGGTCCACATCTATGGTCATAGAGGTCGCGGAACAGGAGGACCTCCTCGGCATATAGACACACCTGTTTACCGTCTATTTAAAGAGACACATGTTGGCATATTCAATCACGTGTCTCTCCAGTGTAGTGAGTGTGTGCGGATTGATGTGATACGTTAAGGCGTGGTCTGCCGAAGCGCTGTGGAACGGGATGGTTACGGGATCTTTATGTGTATTGGTGCGCCGCTGGCGCTCGGTGTTGGTCAGGGTTGTGTAATTCATTTATGAGCTCGTGTCACTACCATGCGCACTGATCTAATCGATACCGTGAAGACATTTCAGCGTTATTGTGCCTGTGCCGATGTGTCCCTGCGTGTCTATGTTAACTTCAAGGGCATTGTTTTTTACTGCACTTGCCACTGGGCTGTAGATCTCTTGAGACATGAACGGCTGCACGAGCGTATGTGCGTGCGTGCGTGCGTGCGTGCGTGCGTGCGTGCGTGCGTGCGTGCGTGCGTGCGTGCGTGCGTGTGTGCGTGCGTGCTTGCGTGTGCGCGTGCCTGTATTTTTGTTTACGTGTGTGTGTACCGGGCTGTCTTGTTGTCTCGGCCTGTGATATGCCCTCTGACCGGTCTCCGTCGCCGGCAGCTCCTCTCCACGGTCCCACGCCCGTCCGCCATCCTCTGCGGCCGGTCGTGCCGGTCCTCTGCGGACTCCGGGACGCTCCGCCGCTCCTGCCTCCTCTGCCGCTGCTGCCGGCAGCCGGCACCCGACTTCCGGCAACGCCACCGTCACAAATACAATGCAGAATCCGAGCAAGGCTACCGTGAGAAAAACTGCACTGCAGACTAAGGGCAACGCAACCGTGCGAAAAACTGCACTGCAGACGAAGGGCAACGCATCCGTGAGAAAAACTGCACTGCACACTAAGGGTAACGCATCCGTGAGAAAAACTGCACTGCAGACGAAGGGCAACGCATCCGTGAGAAAAACTGCACTGCAGACTAAGGGTAACGTAGCCGTGAGAAATACTGCACTGCAGATAAAGGGTAACGCAACCGTGAGAAATACTGCACTGCAGATAAAGAATAACGCAACCGTGAGAAATCCACTGCCGACTCTGGGCAACGTGGCTTTTCGGCGTCCATTGCCCACTCTTGACGATATCGCTGGGAGAAATCCATCGCTGAAGGCCAAAAACGTAACCGAGAGAAATTCAATATCCCTTTCCAGTAACGCCACCGTGAGAAACCCGCTGCCAAATGTTGGCATCGCCACTGCGAGGCGTTCGTCACCTGTTGTCGGAAACGCCACCTCGCAAGACAGGTATCGTCCTCAGGGTTCCACACCCTCGAGGCAACCACACTCGGGTTACCAATCCATTGTTATCCCACTGTCCTTCCTCGACTCACGCCGGCCAGACGCAAGGTCTCAGTCTCAATCACCGCGCTCTCAGTCTCAATCACCGCGCTCTCAGTTCCAATCATTGCGCTCTCAGTCCCAATCCACGCTCTCTCAGTCTCAATCACCGCGCTCTCAGTTCCAATCATCGCGCTCTCAGTTCAAATCCCCGCTCTCTCAGTCTCAATTCCCGCTCTCTCAGTCTCAATCTCCTCGCTCTCAGTCCCAATCTCCTCGCTCTCAGTCCCAATCCACGCTCTCTCAGTCTCATTCTCCTCGCTCTCAGTCCCAATCTCCTCGCTCTCAGTCTCAATCTCCTCGCTCTCAGTCCCAATCGCCTCGCTCTCAGTCCCAATCGCCTCGCTCTCAGTCCCAAGTCCCAATCGCCTCGCTCTCAGTCCCAATCTCCTCATTCTCAGTCCCAGTCTCCTCGCTCTCCGTCTCAATCTCCTCGCTCTCAGTCCCAATCGCCTCGCTCTCAGTCCCAATCTCCACTCTCTCAGTCCCAATCTCCTCGCTCTCAGTCCCAATCTCCTCGCTCTCAGTCTCAATCGCCTCGCTCTCAGTCCCAATCTCCTCGCTCTCAGTCCCAATCACCTCGCTCTCAGTCCCAATCTCCTCGCTCTCCGTCTCAATCTCCTCGCTCTCAGTCCCAATCGCCTCGCTCTCAGCCCCAATCTCCTCGTTCTCAGTCCCGATCTCCGCGCTCCCCGTTTCAATCCCCGCGCTTCCTCCTCGCTCCCCGCCTCTATCCCTGATCTCTCCACTATCCTCGTCCGATCGCTCGGAGCCGCCGCCCCAGCTATCTTCAGCTCTGCCCCTTCACCGAGATAAAGATCGTGTTTCACCGCACCCTGCACCAACCTCCCCCGGCTCCCGGGGCGGCCTGTCGTCACGGACAGTGGGCGGTCCGCCCCTGCCCGTCCTCTCCGGCCGGCCGTCTGCGAGGGCGGGGGAGACGCCGTCGCCCCGCCCACACGGGTCCCCTGTCCGGCTGGCGGCCAAAGAGAGCCGCTCCTCAGATCACAGGTCTGTCTGGGCCGGGCTGGGATGACGCCCCGCCCTCTCTCCCTCCCGCGACTCCGCGGTACACAACACACGCCGCTCCGGCACAGACCCGCCGACCGGCTGAACCAGTCAGACGGATGCTGGAATGGGAACGGACGGGGTCGTGGTACGGACAGGTGTGCACTGCCGATGACTGTATAGTGTGTGATGGGATGTTGCTTTTTGCCTGGAGTATTTGGTTACATCAGGTGGAATCCGTTGTGAAGTTGCATGAAATATATTACAATGGTTATTGACAGAATGGTAATTTCACGACTTCCTCAGCTTCAACTTCAGTTTGACCCATGGGGTCGATTCCACTGTTTAGTGTTAACCCGTTGCAATCAAGGCTCATATTATATACGCGGACCTCAGCCGCTGGGGGGGGGTGTGATGGGCGCTACTAGAGACCATTTAATTATTAAACAGCACGCCGGTTGGTGTCTGATCGATCTCGCCCACGAACCATGGAGTGACGCCGCCGAGCCTCGCACCGCTGCCAGGGGCGGATCAAGGGGGAGGCGATCGCAGTCGTGCCCTAGAACGACCGGAATCGGCCGAAATGGACGTCTTGTTTAATACAAAATATACATCTGAGTACTTATACACAATATATGTATTTTTGCATATGTACACAAGAAAATGAAAACTGATGAGTTTGTATTTTAGTTCTACTTTGTCTAATTTACCCCCGGGCTGCAGATTGTTTCGGCCGTGTTGGGTGAGCTGCAGTGGCTGTGACTGCAGTGACTGCTGTGGCTGTGACTGCTGTGGCTGTGGCTGCAGTGGCTGTGGCTGCAGTGGCTGTGGCTGCAGTGGCTGTGGCTGCAGTGGCTGCAGTGGCTGCAGTGGCTGTGGCTGCAGTGACTGTGGTTGCTGTGGCTGTGGTTGCTGTGGCTGTGGTTGCTGTGGCTGTGGTTGCTGTGGCTGTGGTTGCTGTGGCTGTGGCTGCAGTGGCTGTGGCTGCAGTGGCTGTGACTGTGGCTGCAGTGGCTGTGACTTGGCTGCTGTGGCTGTGGTTGTGGCTGCAGTGGCTGTGGTTGCTGTGGCTGCTGTGGCTGTGGCTGCAGTGACTGTGGTTGCTGTGGCTGCAGTGACTGCGNCCGTGTCCCGCTCAAGGTCAGTCCGTCAGCTGACTGAAAACTTCCAGCCCAAACAAAGTGTTGGGCGCGAACGGCCGAGGCACGAACCGAACTCCGGATTCAGCTCACCGAATCCAACAAACTCGCTGCTATCCTTGCTGGCACGCTGCCGCACTGCACAATCTTTCACTCCTCGCAATCACGCCACTATCACACGGCGAAGGACGACAGGCAGGTAGCCACGCTCGCAGAGGTAAGGTGCGAGCAGCCCGCTGACAGTCACTGCAGCCACGACAGCAGCAGTGACTGTGGCTGCTGTGGCTGCAGTGACTGTGGCTGCAGTGGCTGTGGCTGCAGTGTATGTGGCTGCAGTGACTGTGGCTGCAGTGGCTGTGGCTGCAGTGACTGTGGCTACAGTGGCTGTGGCTGCAGTGGCTGTGGCTGCAGTGGCTGTGGTTGCTGTGGCTGTGGCTGCAGTGGCTGTGACTGTGGCTGCAGTGGATGTGACTGTGGCTGCTGTGGCTGTGGTTGTGGCTGCAGTGGCTGTGGTTGCTGTGGCTGTGGTTGCTGTGGCTGTGGCTGCAGTGACTGTGGTTGCTGTGGCTGCAGTGACTGCGGTTGCTGTGGCTGTGGCTGTGGCTGTGGCTGCAGTGATAGCAGTGACTGTGGCTGCAGTGACAGCAGTGACTGTAGCTGCAATGGCTGTGGCTGCAGTGACTGTGGTTGCTGTGGCTGCAGTGACTGCGGTTGCTGTGGCTGTGGCTGCAGTGGCTGTGGCTGCAGTGGCTGCAGTGACGGTGGCTACAGTGACCGTGGCTGCAGTGGCTGTGGCTGCAGTGGATGTGGCTGTGGCTGCAGTGGCTGCAGTGGCTGCAGTGACGGTGGCTACAGTGACCGTGGCTGCAGTGGCTGTGTCTGCAGTGTTTTCGGCGCGGTTTTGGAGTCGGTCGGCTCAGGGTCCAGATCGGCGTCGGCTACTCAGTAGCGTTGTCTGGCGGATGCTGGGCGGACGCGAGCGTCTCGCTCTCCGCAGCAGACGCGAACATCCGCCCAGCTGTCACCGGCAGTATTCTTAACTATCATGTCAACTTGCAATAAGCAGTGACCCAACAAACACAGTATATCTGGCAAATAAATAGACATATTTTAAGCAGGGGCCTAAAAAGCAAAATATATCTCGCTAATAAGTATACATCCGAGATTTTGAACCTTACCGCTCCCAACCCAACCAAATCTGACCTAACTCAACCCAACCCAGCTGGATATTTTGTTTCCACATACATGCTGTTTTGCTGTCTCTGGATTTTGCATCCACCTTTTAATCCTCCCGACTGCCGGTCCTATATCCTCTATCACGCCGACGTTAACCCGGGTCTGGTGGCCGCTGGCCACCGGGCAAGTGAGCCGTCCCCCGGGAGTGGTGGTCGTCTGCATGGCGTGGGCCCTCCTCGCAGCTTCGTCCTGCGGGGAAGGGCCTGTCCATGGTCGGCTGCCCATTTTGAACCACTTTACCCCTTCTCCTTCATACAATAGCTGCGCAATAGATCTAGTGGACTGAAGCGGTCTCTACCTAACACCAAACCAAACCAAACTATGGATGTAACACAAACTCTGGATATTGCAATATTATATGAATATGCTTGTTCAAGTCTGCGTGCAAGCCTGCTTATTCCAAGTTAACATCAGGGAATTTATGTATCGCAAACATGCGCGGCCGGCGAAGGATGGCGACCGGAGCGACCGACTGAATACGACTTAAAATAAGACTAAGTATGTCTTATTTAGTCCAAAGTAGAAGTTGAGTTAATGAAAACGGAGACTGCGCGCAACTGATGCATACAATCCCCTTTAAAACGAAAAAAATACACGTAACTTGTATTGTCACAAAATCAAAGTCAGGTTAACAGAAACTGTCATCTGATAAACGCAGAAACCACTATAAATGTACACATCCGCAGGTACTTCGTTCATTGTTCATGTTTTTTTTGTTTTTTTTAAATAAATATATATAACATCGGGTTTGAAATGTCAGCTCTGAGCATTGTTTCATCTAGTCGCCGTATTAACAAGAGAGGCCAACACTGCAGATAAGTTTTTGCGTCAAGCACAGAGTACAAAATGGATCTTCGTACTGGCAAATGTGAAATGTCCCAGAATCAGAGCTAATTTGCTTTGCTCAGACAAGATCGTAACGTACTTTTCGCAAAGACAAAGCAAATGTGATTGCCTCACGCAGGTGTCAAGAACGTTAAAACGATACACATTATTATTATTTTATCCACACAACAGAATGTACCGGCACATGCCAACAGAAATAAGTAATAGGTACTGGGAAGATGATGTGTTCCAGATGCACTCATTTTTATCATGTCAAAAGCAAACGGCAAGCGTTTTCATTGATATTCAAACTTGATATAGCCGAAACAGTTCCAAAGGCAGAGCAAACGAACCGTTCCTGTACGTTTATACTTGTAATCGAGGTCTCCCAACAATTTAAAAATGTCCTGAAGATAAAACGCATTAAAGGAAATAAGTGGGATTAGACTTGTTTTAGGTAGGTGGGGTGGGCTGGAGGGTGAGACTGGTGAGTGGTGGGATGGGGGGGATATGTGCAACCTCGGATGGGCCCTAGAGGCTCTTTGTGCACTCTTCTTTATGTCTTATGTCTTAAAAGAATAGTCACCTTCAACATGGGTTATTTGAACTGAGATTAAGCAGTTTTGTAGGCCGGGTTAAAAAAACCTTAACGTAAGTTTTCGCTACTGAAAGGCTCTCCAGCCGAATATATTTAATTTTTGCGAAGAATGTGGGCCATCAACAAAGAATGGCAAAGAATGTGGACTTCGGCGGCATACAGTAATCTTACGCGACTTACTCTCGAATCAATTGGCTGGCCATTCAATTTCTTTGGCGTTTGAAGTTGGCAGATACGCAATAGTTTTGTAAATAAATAATGTACGTCCCTTCTGTCCTGATCTGCGCGATGTAATGGCTATTTTTACATATGAAATAAGTTGTATTTCAAAATATAATCAAATCGTGTTTGACAAAAACAATCCAAGGTGAACTATTTCCTTTAAACAGCGTCACACTCGGCACGTCATAGAGGACACTAGTGATAGAAATTGCTTGATATCTGCATGGCTGCAAAAAGTGGTCAAGTAAATGTGAAAGTCAAACAATTTAGCAATAATCAGCTCTGAAGATGTGAGCAATGAGCATTGCAAGCTCTAAATATGTGAGCATAACCCTTCACTAGATTCCTTTTCGCTGGACATAACAAGAACATTTGTTATTGTTTCCCAATGGCCAGATTCGAAGACGATCGTATCTCAAAGACAATGTCTTAGCAATACTTTACCACATTAAGACAAACGATAACATTCGTTACAGGGCACGTGCAAATCACATACATGACCTGTCATTGCAAGCACGTAGCATAATTTTTATCCCGGCCCCCCCCCCCCTCCTTGGCTACGTCCCTGTTGTCATTGCATACTGCATAGCATATGACGTGGCATTACACACAGACGCGATAAGGTTTTGAAGTGAAGTTGCCATTCTTTTGGGAAAATGCAAATATATTTGCTTACGGGTGAAAGCTATTGGGTGATTACTGGATACCAGGAAAATGCACAGTCTGGAGGATCCCTTAGTGGAATTTGTACTATATTCAGTTTTGCATATTGTTATGTTTTCAGATCCAAAACGATCGCCACTATAAACAGAGTAAAGAAGATGTTATCTAGAATGGCGCACCTAAGACAATAAACTTCCCATACGAACAAAGTTAAATGGAAACCGAGGCTCTGTTCGGCAGCTGCTATCAGCGCGCACGAGCTGTTGTCTATTGGCCAGCGTTAACGATATATGCTAGCAGTATGCAGTGTAATCGTTAAGGCAGTGCTTCTAGTAGCGAAAGCCTTTCTGGCGAATACCGATAATTTTGTGATTACATACTGATCTTGGCGAATATGGAATATCTCAGCAACTAGAGTGAATCTAAAAAATTAGCATATGGCTAAATTCAGAAAAATATGTTCTATAGACCAGTGGCAAAAACTCCACATGATAGATGTGAGTAGCCACACTTAGTAAAGTACAATGCTAAAAGGACCAGCAAAATAGGCGATTTGATTCTCGAATTACATATGTTGAGATCATGTATATTTTAAGCAAACGCTATACAAATTATGGTATTGTCCTCGGTAAAAAATGAGCATTTGATTACATTTGATTACAAATGTGCATTTGATCATAATTATCTTTGCATTGTTGAATAATATAACAGTCCGTGAGCAAACCCAACTTTCAGCAGTCACAGGAGTTAAAAATCACTACAAACTTAACTACCAAATAGATGTTCACATGCTACTATGAACCACATGTTAAAAACATTCACGAAAACAGACAAAAATGCTACCGGTAGCACAGGCGAACAAGTGACAACAGGCTCAGACCAACAATGTTTGAACTTTGACAACGAAATAGCATTTATCACTCATCAAACGACAAATATATTCTGCAAAATACCACTGCATCCATGCGCTGCAAATGCGTATCGAGTACTCTGTAATCCTACTTGTACTGGTGACATTTTACTTGTTAGTGCCAACATATCGCAAAACACACAGTTAAATCGATCATTGACTGAGTGGAGAACGGAGCCGGGAGACGGAGCCCATATCACCACTGGAGACGGAGCCCACATCACCAAACCGTGTGGAGCCGGGAGGCAAAGCCCACATCTTCACACCGGGAGGTGGAGCCCACATCACCACACCGAGTGGAGCCGGGAGGCGTAGTTGCAGCACAGCTCGCTGCGGAAGTCGCGACCCGGTGTGCAGAAGACCGCCTCGCACAGTCCGATAGCGCAGAACCTCATCTTCAGCTCGGGCAAGTTGATGAGCGGTGCCGGATTCTCCAGAATCTGCCGTCGAGCATGAAACAGGGAAAGTCTCTCTTTACACGTCGATATCAGTTAGACCCTTCCCCGCTAACCCGTTAACCCAGTAACACATTTCGGGAGAAACCCTAAACCGTTAACCCAGTGACGAACCCGCTGAGTTTTCCTTAGCCCATCGATATTTTTCGGGAGACAAATCGGAAGCAGACTAACAGTTAAATGGATTTACTACGCGTCTGTTTCCCGTGGCACCTCCCGGGAGGCAAGTTTACGATCATGCTACGGGATTACCACTTCGAACGCTGATTGGTCATTACGCTCTGTGGATGCCGTCACAGCCCCGACATTCACACGTTGGGTGCTGATTGGTCAGTGTGTGGATGACGCCACACTAGAACCAACCAATGACAGGCAGGCAGGGAAAAAGTGGAAACTTTCGGTCGGGAGATTCTTTAAAACGTGAGCGAATTATGCACAAGCGCAAAGAGAGAATATAGGCTTTTGTTACGGTCGTGTAAGCCGCAATGCATTGTTTACGAGTTTCAGTTTATCTTCATTCTTTGAAAATATTAATTCCCTGCAAAGCTTGTTAGCCTTAATCTTAGTTTCGAGCTCTGCCAGTTTTGTTAATTTTACTTAGATCGGACTCCGCCAGTTATTATTAATTAATAGTTTCACCTCGATTCAAACTCCGTTATAGGTTTGGACATAACATCGATGTGAGAGTGGGAAACGGAGAGAAGGAAACAAGCCTCAGAACCAACGCTACCAACCGAAAGGAGAATAGAGGGATTGAACGGGATACGGGTTTCCGTCCTGAAAGGAAATGCACTCTTTTGCAGATGTATGAGCTTCAAGCACTTCTGAAGTACAGTTCTAAGATACCCAATTCTGTTCCAAATTTACACAATTCAAGATTATGGAACCCAGTTTATCATTTATAACATAAAAACGGTCAACTGAACATATACAGCGACCTATAAAACGAAAAATAACCTGACTCATGCGGAATCAAAGAATAATAAATATATAATAAAACAGCTACCAAAAGAACAATAGCTCAAATCAGAAAGCAACAACAAGACATGATACCGTTACACTACTTTGTTAGACACTTCTCTCGCTTGGTATACATTATTCAGCCAGGGCCTTGCCCGGCCTGTATGCAGCAGCTCTGAGCTCACCATGTCCATGAGCCGCTCGACGTTCTCGAAGTCCGTCTGCGTCAACTCGTCCAGCAAGTTGATTTTTGGGATGAAGAAGTGCGGAAGGTGGCGCCGCTGAATGTGCTGCCGCATCCGCTGCGCCAGCCGAGAGAGCAGCACCTCCTCCACGCCCTCGGACCAATCCATCATGCCCTCCTGGTCCAGCTCCCAGAACAGCACCGTCTGAGGACAGCACCACCCCTCAGACCACACACCATCACACCTGCTGGTCCAGCTCCAGAAACAGCACCGTCTGAGGACAGCAACTCAGACCACCACACCATCAACACCCGCTGGTCCACTACCCCAGCACAGCACCGTCGAGGACAGCACCACCCCTCAGACCACCCCACCATTCACACCGCTCTGGCCAGCTCCCAGCACAGCGACGCTCGTGAGAGCGGGGCACCACCCCCTCAACCACACACCATCACGACCTCTGCTGTTGCCAGCTTCCCAGCCACAGCACCGATATGTTCCTCGACCCACACGACCATCACACCTGCTGGTCCAGCTCCCCAGAACCAGCCACCGTTCTGAGACAGCACCACCCACTCAGACCACACCCATCACACCCGGCTGCTCCAGCTCCCCAGCACAAGCACCGTCTGAGGACAGCACCACCCCTCAGACCACACACCATCACACGCCCTGCTGTCCAGCTCCCAGCACAGCACCGTCTGAGACGGCACCCACCCTCCAGACACACACATCAACACCCTGCTGGTCCAGCTCCCAGACGAACAGCACCGCTGAGGACAGCACCCCCCCTCAGACCCAACACCATCACACCTGCTGGTCCAGCTCCCCCAGAACAGCACCGTCTAGGACAGCACCACCCCAGCCACACACATATCACACCCTGGCTGCGTTCAGCTCCAGAACAGCACGTCTGAGGACAGCCACACCCCTCAGACAAACACCATCACAACCTGCTCCCGTCGCCCCAGAACAGCAACCGGTCTGAGGACAGCACCACCCTCAGACACACACCATCACAACCCTGCTGGTCCAGCTCCAGAACAGCACCGTCTGAGGACAGCACCACCCCTCAGACCACACACCATCACACCCTGCTGGTCCAGCTCCCAGAACAGCACCGTCTGAGGACAGCACCACCCCTCAGACCACACACCATCACACCCTGCTGGTCCAGCTCCCAGAACAGCACCGTCTGAGGACAGCACTCAGACCACACACCATCACACCCTCCTGGTCCAGCTCCCAGCACAGCACCGTCTGAGACGCACCACCCCCTCAGACCACACACCATCACACCCTGCTGGTCCAGCTCCCAGAACAGCACCGTCTGAGGACAGCACTCAGACCACACACCATCACACCCTGCTGGTCCAGCTCCCAGCACAGCACCGTCTGAGGACAGCACCACCCCTCAGACCACACACCATCACACCCTGCTGGTCCAGCTCCCAGAACAGCACCGTCTGAGGACAGCACCACCCCTCAGACCACACACCATCACACCCTGCTGGTCCAGCTCCCAGAACAGCACCGTCTGAGGACGGCACCACCCCTCAGACCACACACCATCACACCCTGCTGGTCCAGCTCCCAGAACAGCACCGTCTGAGACAGCACCACCCCTCAGACCACACACCATCCACGACCCTGGCTGGTCCAGCTCCCAGCAAACAAAGCACCGTCTCGAGTGACAGCACCACCCCTCAGACCACACACCATCACACCCTCTGTCCACAGCTCCCAGAACAGCACCCGTCTTGAGGGACAGCACCACACCCTCATGACCACAACACCATCACACTCTACCTGGTCCCATCACTACCAGAACAGCACCGTCTGAGGACAGCACCACCCCTCAGACCACACACCATCACACCCTGCTGGTCCAGCTCTCTGCCGTGTATAAAAACATCGTATATCACATGTCGAATCAGTTCAGTTGTCAAGCGAGTACCCCGCCACACTTCTCTGCTGTCTATCGCCTCGCCGCTTCTTTGACAACGTATGTGATTTTAGTCGCACAGTCGTCCCTCTCAGGGACCTTAGGTCAGCACAATAACACAAATAAACATGGAGGGCCCTGACGCAGGTGTGGTTGACCGGCATGTCAATGGTGGGTTTTAAGTCGTTATGGTGTATTATGATTATGAAGTCTTCTGTGAGAGCGCGCGCGGACGGGCTGTCCGGCAGTCTTGTTGGATCATGAATCATGATACACACTTATTTTCCGTTATTCCTTCCCGTGTAATAATCATTTTCCACTAAAAAGGTCTCTTGAAGGCGAACTGGTGAGGAGCGGAGCAAAAGAGATAAATGGAGCTGAGGTGATGCAGGCGAGCAATCGGCTTATCCCGACACACGAAGACATATGTGACTTCGCCCATTAATGGTTTGTCCCGTCGGCGATTATGCAAATAAATAATAAATAAAATAATACAGAGACTAGATAACATACCCCGCAAGACAGAGCAGAAACAGATTCACACATTCAATACACATTATTACCTCACACTTTGCTTCAATTCAACTGTAATAAAATCAGATTGGCGTTAGGTTATTATGGTATAATCGTTATCGCACCACCACATTCTGTCACTCACCTTGATATAGTAGGAGCGCATGTTACTTCCCACACCGTACGTAGGGCAGTTGGTCCTAGTGATGTACTTTTTGACGAGCCACTTTAATGCCATGTAGGCTCTCCGGTAGTGCTCAGGGATGCTCTTACTCAGACGCACTTCAGCCTATGAAAGAAGAAGTTAGTTAACACATTCAACGCGAACGAGGTTTAACTCAGTTACAAGTATATTATATTTAATACAAGGCTTGTAATCAATTGCAAATCAGAAGCTGATGGTGTTATTGGGTGGTATTTAGCCACGGGTATTGGTACTGGTAAAGGATAAAGTTTAAAAAATTGTAAACACAATTTTTGATTCAATGCGCTCGAAGACAGAACCAGCAGGCACTTGGTGAGCATCCAGCAAAGATCGCCGATCCGACAGACACACCCTGCGATTCGGTGTCTCCTCTCCGCCGACTGACCTTGGAGAAGGAGTAGCGCCAGAGCAGGTGAGCCTCGGTACAGGGCGCCTCCCCGTTCACCTCCAGACAGCGACAGGGCACCGGCGGTTTGGGCACCAGGTGGCAGCCCTGTCGCACGATACCGTCCACCTCGGCCCGCGGCGGCCACTGCCGCGACCTGCCGACACCGGCCGCGGCTGAGTACAGGCTCAACACTCAGTGAAGACCGGCACAGTGCGCCGCGACATGGGTATTCTCCAGTAAACGGACGAGCACTGCTTCATCCAGCATGGTTTCAATTGAAACGGACGAGTTATTGAACAATGTCAGTCAGGTGTAGCGGCGTGTATCATTGCAAGCGAATCATCCAAAGTGAGACGTGCATGAGATAGCTGTAGTTCTACACGGTATCTTTTGTCCCACCGTTAACCCTTCTGTAGCACGTCTGATCGCCGAGGGACTCGTCCCAGGGGAGCGATCTCACCTGGTTTTGAAGCGGCGCGCGTCCCTCGGCCACTGCGGGCAGACCAATGCCGTCACGAAGTCACCGTAGAAGATGGTCGGCAGCTTGAAGAAGCACTGCGACACGCACACGAACAGGGAGCCGCAGAAGGCGAACAGCACGAAGTAGACGATCATGAGCCACATGTGGAGCGGGTCAGAGAACTCGGCCTCCTGCACGAGCTCGGGCCGGATCAGCCACACCAGCAGCAGCACGGGCAGCACCAGCACCAGCGGCAGCAGCAGCGTCACCGTGTAGAAGATGGAGCAGCACGCGCCGCCCGAACACTTGCGCACCTGGCGGCAGCGCGGTGGAACGTCAGGTTAGGAGGCGGGACAGCGGGGCAGCGAATAGAGCGGGCTGTCTGGGAATATCAATATAGAGGTGCATCTGTGGTGGTATTGAGCCCCTGTGCGCTGGGTGGCGTGAAGGTCCTTGCCCGGGGCGGACGCGAGGGTCGAGCGGGCGGGGCCAACCCCAGCCGGGGTCGAGGGGCGCTGGTTACGTGCTGAGCTCGAGACGACACAGGCGCGCACGATCATGGGTGTAACATTGTATGTGGTTGGTGTGGAAAGCTCCACACCAACTTTGAAGTTGGTGTGGAAAATCCACACCAACTTATTTTAGGAGAGAATATGCAATGGTGACCATCCATGGGTTCTTTTGGGCCATGTGTGCATGCAGACTGACTGTGTCTACATAACTGCATTTTTTAACTATAGAACTTCATTCATTTTTGCACAATTTAGAAGACAAGTGAACGAAATTCGAGAAATCAAAATAAACAAATAAGATGACATCAATGACAGTCCACACCAAGTTTGAAAACGTTTCTACATCCATGCGCACGATGTCCGTGATTCCGTTTGTTACACGATCTAGAGTTGTGACAACGGATGTCGCTACTATGAACTGATGATACTTAGTACTATGTTAAGGAAACGTTACTGTGAAACAGTAAAACGATAGCAACTCAGCACAGGGGTTTACTGCTGCACGACGAGTAATTTTGTACTCCAAGCTCATGCCTCATGGACAGCTTCAATCACCAGAATGCGAGTGATTGTGTCAGACGTGGCACCCCTGCCGCTAACTGGGACTGACCGGCCACGAGCCTCCAGTGAGGAAGATCCAGACAAAGAACGGCAGCAGGAGGATGACGCCGATGCAGAGACAGATCCAGTAGCAGCACGAGTTGTTCTGGAAGAAGGTCATGTTGGCGATGGACCTGTCGTCACTCTGCGTCAGTTTCAGAGTAACCGCCGGGCCTCGAGCCTTCACGTCCTTTATGTAACTGAAAAGCCGGAATTAACGTGTTGCAACATGCCTTTCGTAACGTCCCACGTCGGAAATGAGTCACTTGAGCTGGCAATACAAACATACCTCGCAGTCAATGTTTCGCAATGCCGCAAAGGTTCAGAATAGTGCACACACCAACTGGCAGCGCAAACATTGTTCGCCTGCACTCTTTTGTTCCGTGTTGAAATGTGACTGTAAATATCACATGTCTAGAAGGTTTATTGGATGTCTAGATATACAATTTGTGAAATATCACACATTGAATATCTAGACATCCAATAAACCTTCCAAACAGTTATCAGCAGAAGGCAAAAGAAGGAGTTAATGTAAAAGCAAGCGCTAAAAATTGAATAAGTATAACTAGTTATAATTATTACGCTTCATCAGAAAGTACCCAAGTGAAAAGTAATTATCAGAAACTGTTCTGCTATTTTTATCACTGACAATGCGTTTCTTTCAATGACGAAAAATATATTCGAGGGGGGTTTATTTTTGGGTAAACGCAGGGTTTTAACCCAAAAAAAAAATTGTTGTTTTCGGTCTCTCCCCAATAATTTCCTTTTTTTTTTTTTGGGGCTTTTGGGGGGGGTGCTTTGGGGGCTAAAAAAAAATAAACAAATTTTTGACGAACATATTTTAAAGGCAATATAGACTGGGAAAAAGTATTGTGAATGATGGAGAAAGAATCCCTGATTACGGTCCTGGCAGTCATTTTTGCGAAAGAAGTCAGAATTGTTGTAATTTGAAAAATTAGTAATATGTTTACATGTGACGTCTACACCAATCGTGCGCACCCAAAGCAGTTGTGTCGTCACAAGAGCATCGAACGGCAAAAACTTTGCGCCCGCCCAGTGACAGCTGCTGTGCCGGCACCGCACGATGGGTGACCGTAGCGTGAAACGCGACTGGCTGGTGCGACCGGCACTGCGCTCGCGCCGGGTAGGGGATGTGGGGCACCATACGTGATACCACTTTAGTGTGGCGAGCGCCTGACCGACCGTCGGTGGCGGCGGGCGGACGCAAGGTAAAAATACTGGCGGACGGTTCAAAAAGTGAAGTGCGTGGCATATTCACAGTGGATAACTACTGATGAGTATGGCGAAACGTCACGGGATTGTGACGTGAAATGTGACCGACTTATGACCAACGGTTTTTGTGTTGAAACTCAGCAAGCTAGGTCGCTTTGGAGGAAAATTCGATTTGGGGTTTCTCAGCACATCCGACAATCTGCCATCTCAGTTAAAACCTGAATGTAAAGGGCTATATTCCCTTTAAAGGGAATAGTTCACTTGAAAAAACGAGAAAAAGTTCAGAAATGATGAAGAGAAGCAGAAATTAAGTATATATTACTAGTAAGTCAAAGAAAACCTATTATTTACGCGGGAAAAAGCAAAATAAATGTCAATTATTTGGTGATAATTCATATTTTTTTCCTCAAGTAATGCGCAAAAATTCAGTGGCTGAGAAGCACGCAACGTCATTGATTTAGTAGGATGTGCGTATTACATGGTGGTACTTGCCCAATATTGTTGAAGATGCCGGAAGATACAACGCTTTGAAAACCATCACAGTACTTGCTTTAAGTAGTATTCGTCACTTCTCATATTAAGCTATGAAAGTGGTAGTGTCCGCCATCGTCGCCTCACTGTTCGTGCTCTGCCTGTCTGGATTATGTTCACAAGGTCATGCCGGCGCGTGGGCCGCGCGGCGGCCAAGTTCAAACAGCGGCACCGAGTACTGGTGCGAGGGGTCGGTGAGTGGGAGGGACAGGATCAACCATTTTTTACGCGACCTGAACGTTTGCAGGCCAGCGCTGAAACGCTACGCATACGCTACAGAACGTTGTTAGAAAAATGTTTTATAGAAGATTTAAAAAAACCAAATTTTCCCAACAAAAAAAATTTCCCAAAAAACTTGCCATTAGGCAAATTACCTACAAAGTTTCATTCTGCTAATAAAGCATACTGATACTGAAAACAGTTATGAGTTTTAGTCCTGAGCACTTTACCGACTTTCCCCAAGCTTCTTATACGTCATCTGTGTTCGTTTCATAATCATAACGTCAGCTCAGCAAAACATGTCAATCAGCTCTGATTAGGATGTTACCGGGTATACCTGTCCCGACTTTGGACTGTTTATTGAATAATTAAGAGGTTTCTTGGAAATGTGAAAGCGTCACAAGTCATTTCGAGCATTGCCGCCACAACTTGGCTATCTCAACTCAAAACTTAATGTTAAAGGTGAACTATTCCCTTTAATTGAATAACGATGCATTCTGTCCGATTTGTTTGCTAACTATTGAAAGTTACACTCAATGACGAATTGTGGTAGAAAATCAGCGAATAGTTTGATAAACAGTGAATCTGTATGACGAACAGGCTCGACAATGGTGTGGTGCCATCTATGTGCAGTATTCAAAATAGTTTTGCCCCTCGATCAAATGCGACTGCAAAACGGTGTAGCACTTGGCTCACTGCAGCAAATTTGTAACTTATGCTTCTACTGTTGCTATTATTATTGTTATTGTTACTGCTGTTGTTAATGTGTTACCTGGGGTCGCCGCGGTAGTCGGCGACGCAGCTGTCCACCACGGACATGCTCCGCCGGTCCGGCTCCACCGTCAGCTCCAGCGTCTCGAACATGTCTCGCATCAGGCGGCGGGCCTTCTGACTGGAGAGACGACACGATACACACACGTGACGTCACCGGCTGAGCTTCACAACCGAGCCTCCCCAGAGCTTCGGGTATCGGAAGCTTTACGGTGGGACGGTGCAAAACAAAATTGAACAATTCAGCTCTTATTTATGAAAATGGTCATATTCTGAATCCTCTGAATATTAACGAGTCATGGCTCCAGCCAAGCCGTCTTCAGGAGCAAGCTCAATGTCGTATTCTTAGCAACACCAACTCGCTATCAGCCACAGCGCCCAGCGGGTGGACACCTCTCAGCCTGCACGGCGGCGGCCCCCGGGCCCTGGTCAGCCAAGTCACACCTGAGATTACGCGTCTTAAGATGACACCGTTCAAACGGGCCGTGAAGAAACGTCTCAAGAAAGACGCATAGACATGCCGATGTACCCGCAGTACCGATGTTAGCTATGAATTCCCTTTGTTATGATTGTGTTGATGCTATGCATTTGTTGTTTTACCCGCCCTTTTCTTCCTTAGTGTTTCGAACCTGCGATCGTGATTTGTCATTGTGTATTTCTACCTCGAAGTAAAAATGCCAACCATATGTATTTTTGTGTTATTTGCGCTGTACGTATAAAATAATATAATTAAATAAATAAACACCGGGGACAGTTTGAGTAGTGCGCCGTCCACCTGCTCACTTCATGGCGTCGCCTACTAGTGTGCGCGGTCCTCGGTGCAGCACCCTGTCCTGGAAGAGCTGGCACGCGCGCGATAGCCCTTTTGTTGGCGGGGCTGTTCGCCGCGCGAGGCCTCTCAGAGGGGCAGACGCTAGCTGAGTTTGTGGGTCAACTCTTGTCGCACCGTTTATTTACAGCGTCCGCTCACACTGCAGCGGCATCACAGACTAGACACTACTGACACAGCACGACGACTAGACAGACACAGACAGACACAGACAACACACAGTACAGACAGACACAGGACAGACTCAGACATGACACAGACAGACACAGGATCAGACAACAGACAGACACAGACATAACAGACAGACACGATTTCAGACACAGACAGGACACAGACACACAGACAGACACAGACAGACTTACAGACTAGGTACAGAATCAGATCACAGACAGACACAGTATGTGAACACAGTATAGACAAACACAGAACAGACAGGACACAGGACAGACACTAGACAGACACAGAAAGACACCAGAAGACACAGACAACTATAGACAGACACTAGACAGGACACAGACAGACACAGACTACCAGACAGCACAAGACAGACACAGGACAGACATACATACAACACAGACAGACACGACACAGTAAGACAGACACTGACATGACCACAGACAGACACAGACAGACACAGGACTCGAGCATGACAGACACAGGCAGACCCTACATGCAGATCCACGACACAATGCATATAGACAAGACTTCGGGATGACATGACACACACAGACTTCAGACACACACAGTATCAGACACGGTCTCATGATACAGACACAACACAGACTATGACATTGGACAGGTATAACAGACACACACAGACACACACACAGACACACACACAGACACACACAGACACGGTGCAGCGACGGAAACATGCAGAGACACTGACGACTGACGGATAAATATTACCAGAAATCCTAGTTCAGCCTAATATGTACAAATTTGTTCTCACACGTATGAATTCAGCTGTGTTAAAAATGTTTGTGACATTTGCCAAGTATCTCATTCAACAACCTAATTGAAGAACAAACCGAAAACGAAAACAAGGAGTTGTCTTGACGCCTCTACCTTTTTACACAGGAAAGTGACCAGACACACGAGTTAGGTCTGGCTACACGACGCATGTGTATTCGTTTTTTCAAATTACTTTTATCGGTTTTTTATTTTGCATTATTAAAAACTCAACCGTGCCATTGAGCCGTATAGCGTCGTCCACACGGGAGATCATTTTCATCTAAAAAAACAAAAAAGCTTAACTTGTAGTCAGTACTTTACTCTCGATATGATTGTTAAAGAAGCTATTTTAACACACACCGCATATTTGCACCATCTCTCACCTCACTGAGGCTGACCGACCGGGTTATTCTGAACGTCTCTCCGTCAGGATCAGTTCTGTCCACGGCCAGGCTGACCGAGTCGTCCTCAGCTACCGTCGTGAACGTACAGTTCTGACTGGCCCGGGGACTGGAGGTGACTGGGCCGGGCGCCGGCCAGCGGAACGCGTCCCCGCCGCCTGTCGCGCCAGCCGTCCGCGGCGACAACGGCTGGGACTGCGGCGACGGCGTGTCCCACACGGGGCACACGCTGAGCGCCGCGTCCGGGCACGGCGTGAACTCCTGCAGCTCGATGTCGACCTCGCTGGTCACGTCCAGCGGCCCGTCGTGGCCCGTCTCTTCCTGCGCCCAGAGCCGGCGCAGCGGCGGTCCGGACGCGCCGCTGCCCCGCGTGAACGGTGACAGGGTCAGGTACGGAGCCACGCCCTCCAGCATGTGCCATGGCAGCTCCCGACCGCCAGCCGCCATCGGCGCCACCGGCACCTGATGGAACACATCAGACGGCACGGGTCACACGTCAGACGGCACGGGTTAACACATCAGACGGTACGGTTAACACATCAGACGGCACGGGTCAGACGGCACGGGTTAACACATCAGACGGCACGGGTTAACACGTCAGACGGCACGGGTCACACATCGGACGGCACGGGTCACACGTCAGACGGCACGGGTCACACATCAGACGGCACGGGTCACACATCAGACGACACGGGTCACACGTCAGACGGCACGGGTCACACATCAGGCGACACGGGTCACACGTCAGACGGCACGGGTTAACACATCAGACGGCACGGGTTAACACATCAGACGGCACGGGTTAACACATCAGACGGCACTGGTCACACGTCAGACGACAGGGGTCACACGTCAGACGGTACGGGTTAACACATCAGACGGCACGGGTCACACATCAGACGACACTGGTCACACGTCAGACGACACGGGTCACACGTCAGACGGTACGGGTTAACACGTCAGACGGCACGGGTCACACAACATATGACACGGGTCACACATCAGACGGTACGGGTTAACACGTCAAATGGGTAGAGGGAACCAGAGCTCGCAAGACAAGTGTTAATGCTAGGTGGCATTGAAGGTTACTAATGTGTTAGATGCCAGACCAGACATTAGATGTCAGATGCTTTTCGTCAGATGTTGGAGCTCAAACGTCAGAACCAGGTCAGACGCTGGAAGGCGGCCGTCAGTGATGTCGGTTATTATTGAGAGCAAATAAACGAGTAGTTACATTACAATTTACAATGGTCACTACAACATGCAATGCATTTCAATGGTCATATTTTGGTGGTCAACGACCCAATACTACTATGAAATGAAGGCATTATATACTGAAGCTCAAACTCGGGCCTCGTCACATCACATAAGAGACACAGCGAGGACGTTTGGCACAACTTGGCATTTTACAAACAGATACGCCCACCCGTCTGCTGCCGTGCTCCCTCGAGCGACCTCTCCCACCTGCAGCACGACCATAAAGTCGGCGTCGGCGCCTAGCATGGGCTCGGTGAAGCGTACTCCTGGACGAGGCCTCCGCCTCTGGTCGCGCGCTTCAGCGCAGCCGAAGCGCAGCTCCAGACTGCGAACCATTCCAGTCGTACTCACACCGGCGAACAGCTGCGCAGCCGACCTCGATCTCCGCTTTGATCCGCAGCGAGCAGGCCGACTTGTTTTCCTGTGGAGGTTGCGCGCCGGGCACGACAGAGGTGCATTCAGATATATATTACCGACTGCTGTAAACTTGTAAAGCTTTCGATGCACCATCTGAAGGCTATGATTCAATTAAAGATACACATTGCCTACTAGGTCCATCTTTTCGTTTTTCTATGACGAAATCACTTGGCCTGTCTTTTCCTATGACGTATATTTATGAAACCATAACCGTAGCAAACGCAGTGTAAGGTACTCTAACAAAAACGCAACTAACTAGTACTTTACTTGAAGTTAACTTACATAGGCATCAAAAATATGCCAAGATCTCAAAAATATAAGAATCAGAATCCCTAGGATCCAAGATCCGGAATCTTGTTGGATCATGGATCCTGCAGGATCATTTTGTTGTGGGATCCTGTGGATCTTGGATCCTGGAGAAGGCAAAATAGTGGGATCCTGTGGAAAAAGTATGCGGAATGATGGAGATGAGTGCCCTGATGAGTTACACTAATCTCCATCATCCAACATACTTTTCCCGATGCGGTATATTCCCTTTAACTGCTGTGCCGGCATACCCAGCGGAACGCTTATTTTGGAACCAATGGTACCAGCAGAAAAAATGGCACGATTTAATGCCTGAATATTATTACGCAGAATGACAAGAAGCCTGGCCAGTCACTGACTCCAGCCTCTCGCATTTCACATTTTCGATCGCTACCAAACTCTTATACGGCCTTCCCCAACACAGGGTGATAGAGGACGCCCAACACCCACTGCAGGTGCTGCGATGAGTGAACGAGTCTTCAGTGCTCACCCAAGACTTTTTGTCCATGCCGATGTTGACGAACTCGATAGCCTTCATGGTCTCCGACTGGCGCCATCTGCAGGGCAGCTGGTAACACCACCGGGCAGCGCTGACGCCGTTACTGCATACGCTGCGCAGCACAAGCAACTGGAATGAAGAAACACAGCGGCGCGGTAAATATTTGACGATATTGAGTGTGCACATATAAGTAACTTGCAGACATGTGCCTGGATCCCGGGATCCAGCTGAGATCCGGATTTATGTGACCTGTGTCCTGGGATCCAAATGGGACACCAGATCCATGTACACAATAAGCCGAGAGATCCTCAGATCCTGCTACATTTTATGCCGAGGGAACCACTGGAATCCCAGATCCAGCTTTGGGATCCAAACACGCCGGTAGGTACATACTTCTTGCTAATTTTCTAATATGGGAGAATACATAACAATCTCTGTTTTCCTAAAAGATATGTACCAAACTTGTAACGAATTATATTTTTTGAGTCGACTCAAGCCTGACTCAACAGCCGAGTCGACTCAAGTCGACTGACTCAACAGCCGAAGAACTGACTCGACCCTTGACTCAAGAGGTGTTTAAAAAAATGAGTCGACTCGACTCATGACTCAAGTGTTGTTTATAAAAATTGAATCGACTCGACTCATGACTCAAGTTCATTTTTTACACATTGATTCGACTCGACTCAAAATACATTTGAGTCGACTCAACTTGACTCATTATCACAACTCACAGATTTCATCATTACTTGATGTTAACGTATTTTATCTAGTGTTAACTGGTTTGCGCAGGTAAAGGGGCGTCGCCCCAACCCCCTTGGCTATATCCCTGTTGCATTTGACTCACATTTGTTTGAGTTGACTCAAGTCTGACTCACGACCGAAGAAGTGATTCAACTCTTGACTCAAATGCTGTTTAAAACAAATTGAGTCGACTCGACTCTTGACTCAAGTTCCGCTTTTACAAATTGAGTCGACTCAACTCATGACTCATCCAAAAATGTCTGACTCATGAGTCGACTCATGACTCAACTCTGAGTCAGTTACAAGTCTGATAGGTACGGTACGAGGTAATTTGCAGATACTAATTGTCTACATAGTACATACTACATAGGACATACTCGGTAAAGCCATAACACATGTCATGCTTCATAATTTTATCACAAATAATAATGGCCGATCGATAATAACAATGTATCACTCATCAACTGAAGGATCATGAAACAACAACCTTAGGTCAAAGTTCAAACCACTGACTTCAGTTCTCCCTAACAGTTGCTCAGCTCGTCTCTCACCAGCAGGAAGCTGCCGAGGAAGCAGCCCCAGCCGCGCACCACGCAGGTCAGGGTCGTGCTGCAGAACTGCCGCGGCTCACTCCGAGCGCCCGAGACATCGGCTGTTTCCATCACGGGTGATGCTGCAGACGTTGTCGCAGGTGTAGCTGATCCAGCTTCAGTGAAATTCAGAGTTACAGCAGCTGCTGCGGTGATTGCAGACGTTGTCGCAGGTGTAGCTGATCCAGCTTCAGTGAAATTCAGAGTTACAGCAGCTGCTGCGGTGACTCTCGTAGTCGGAGTAGAATCAGTTGACTGCGATACTGTAACGGAGGCAGAGAAAGCGGAAGCAGTCAGTTACTGTCGCAACTATCCCAGATATATATATATATATATATATATATATATATATATTAATATATCCGGGTCCCGGGGGCGTTACAGCCCATGTCGCTGTCCTGCAGACGAGCTCGTCCCTGCCGGGTCCCCGGGGCTGCACACTGCGCATTAGTATGAGGTAATGTGCCAACCAAGGTCACGCGCGGCCGACCGCCGTACACTGCATGGCGGAACAAATTATACTGCTCTCGCTCCTGACAGACAGCTCGCTCGGCAGCTGCTGCTTCGGAGAAGTGCAGCAGGGCTACTCGTGGAACTGGTGGTGCAAACAGTGACACCGCAAGTTTCATGCTAGAGAAAGGTTGCAGTTTTAGACAGAGCTGCTGAAATATAATTTTGCCCTCACGTTAACCCGCGCCCCGGTGGACCTCTGATACAAATTCACCCTGGTTGAGGCCAAAATACCCCGCTAAATCGAAAACTAATAGGGCTAGAAAGACGCAGAAGAAAGTTCGAAAGCTCTCGAAAAAGACATCCGAAGTTGTTTCGGGATTTTTTAAAGCTCAGGTCAATACTAAGGCACAAGGGATCACCAGGTCAACTTTTCCAAGTTTATGACTACTCCAGAGTCCACAATCCCCCCCCCCCCAAATGTATATCTCGGAAACAATCAGGCACGTAGCCTCCTAGCCCGCATTCCATACTCTGTTCAGTTGCTAGCGACTTGTTGCAACAAGACATGTGCCTTGATCCGGGATCCCGATGAGATATGGATCTCTGTTTGCTGTCTCCCGGGATCCACATGGGATACCAGATCCAGGTACACTATAAGCCGAGATATCCAAAAAGATCCCAGATCCTGATTATATTTTATGCCGAGGGATTCAATGGGATCCCAGATCTAACTTCGGGATCCAGGCACGCTGGTAAGGTGTCCTACTTCTTTCTAATTTTACCATGTTAAATAACTAATGTTAAATAATTACAATATCTATGATTCCTATAGGCACAACTTACAAGGTAATTTGCAAGTACTAGTTATACACATAGTACATACTGCATACGCAAAATAGAAACCGCAAATTTTAATGTCAGTACCTATTTCACAAACTCTGAAGCTCGTGGAAATTAGAGATTCACTAGGAGATCCCAGATCCTTAAAGGGAGTGTGCCTACTCTTTTGAAATGTCAAATATATTTTTCTTACGGCAAGAAGCTATAGATTTTATCATTGGTTACGATAAAATTCACGTCTGGAGCCCCTTTAGTTGAATTTGTACTTATATTCTGTTTTGCATTTGTTTTGTTTCGAAACTCATAAACGATCGCCACTATAAACAGAGTAACGAAAATGTTACCTACAATGGCGCACCAAAGACAATAAACAAACCCATACGAACAATGTATGGGTTTGTTTGTAGTTATCGAGGCTCTGTTCGGCAGCGGCTATCAGTGCTCACGAGTAGTTTTCTATTGGCCAGCGCTAACAATTTATGCTAGCGTTGTAATTTAACAGCAATGCTTCTAGTAGCGAAAGCTCCCTGGCGAATATCGATTATTTTGTTCCGCCGGAATGATCTTGGCGAATTGGAATATCTCAGCAACTATAGTGAATCTGGGGAAATGAAGTACATGGCTAAATTCAGAAAAATCGGTTCTACAGACTTGTGTCAACAACTCCACATGACCAATGTGAGTAGGCACACTCCCTTTAAGCATTTTACGCCGAAGGATCCAGGAGGATCCCAGATCTTCATGCATTTTTCGCAAATAGATCCACAGAGATCCAAGATCTTCATACATTTTATACCGAGGATCCACTGGGATCCCAGATCCCACTTCGGTATCTAGGTAAAAGTCTGGTTGCAACATGTCTTGTGTAGCATAGTTCATGATGTGTTATTTTTTGCTTCAGCCCCCCTCCCGTGTGTTCGAGCTGTGGACAGCGTATTTTCCCAGGGTAATGTATTTGTCATGCTACCGCATCCTTGTCAAGATGACTGTCTTATTACTTATATGTCATATGACGCACTCTGTCGTGTCAGCCGATTTAGTAAAGTAATATTGAGCCGATCTATGGGATTCCAGCAGGTTTACGGCCTGAAATAGACACTGTTAATTGACATTAAGCAGCTGAGAAGTGAGAGGTATACATAATTCAGAATTCAAACCCTCTACGGTTTTATAAGTCACATGTTTGCCCTGTGTGCACGGGTGTAGCTTCTCCAGAAAAGTTGGCGGTGTGGGGGGGGGGGAGCTGGGAAAAAATCCCTTTAAATACCATCAAAATCCACAAAATACAGATTTCTCCCCGGATTTCACCCCCTTCCTTGTCCAAGATGGGGGGGCTGAAGCCAAGTTGGGGAGGGGGGCTGAGACCCCCTCAACTGAATGGGATCCTACACCCCTGCCTGACGCCCGTGGTGGCGTTGGGTTTTCCCGCCTCCAGTCGCGGCGGCAGCAGCGCGGGACAGACACTGGGCTCAGCACATTGTCCCTCGCCGCGTGCTGTTGGTATTGTTCGTTTCCGGTGTGGCACGGGCCCGGACTATCAGACAGCGCCGGCCAATCCTGCCCCACCGGTAGCCGGCCGAAAACGGCGGGGAGTTCCTGGCGGCCGGCACCTGATCACTGGTCAGTCGTATCCACCACCGCCGCGCGGCTCGGCCGACCCGTCAGGCAGCTTTTGCTGCTGATTTATTAGCAGGGTGATGGTCAGGAAGGCGTTCCAGAGACGACTGCAAAGTGCACGGTCGGTGACTGCAATCTAGGCAAGGAGCATATCATGGGAAGGAGGCGTTGGAGCAGGCGCTCGAAGTGGGGAGGAGAGTAGTGAACTACACACATGTCACTTTCTGGAATATGTAGCGCTGTTATGTACTCATGCCCGGAAATAACGGACTAAAATAGCATTAAAGGCTTAATCTTCTCAGCTAGTCGTTATAGTTCGTTACAAAATACGCTTTGCAAATGAACGCCAGTGGCCAAGGTCAAGGCAATGCACTGGCCGACGGACACACCAATGGAATTTTTAGTGAACAGTTATAGGTAGATGATGACCGGGTACGACCAACTAAAGACATGCTCACTCACCTCCGCCCTCCGTGGCGCTGTTCACGTCGGCAACCATATCTGTGGTCCCGGCTGCGGCTCGCTGGGGACTTCCAGGGCTGGAAATCAACGACAGCTCTGTCGTTGGTACCGCTGAGGCGGATTGTGTTATCCTTGTGTCGAGCATGCCTGTGCGCTGTGGATCGAGATCCAGCGTGACCGCTGGATCCTCCTCGGAGTCAGAACCCTTCTCTGTCGCCGAGTTCGGGATCAGGAGTGTGTCGTCGCCGGAGCCGGCGTCCGTTTCCTCGCTCTCCAGTGTCCGCGTCCAGACAGCGGACCGCTCGGAGGAACGCAGCAGGTCATCACCGTCTCCGGATGCAACTCCAAGCCCCAGGTCCTTTTCCGGGAGCTCCTCCGATCCTGAGCCGTCGGGTGCGGCTGCTTCGTCCAGCGTCGCCTCCCTGCTTCCTGGCAGGGAGTATGGCATCGCATCAGTCAGGGAACTCGGCCCTGTGCCAAGTAGTAGGACAGCAGCCAGCAATGGCACAACCGTATGCATCGCGGATGGCATAATGAGCTCTGCTCGATGTATACACAGCGCGGCGGCCAGCAGCCGCTGACCGCTGAGCGTGAGACTCGCTGTCTGCCCGGCCTGTCCTGTCGGGTGACCTGTGCCGGCCCTCCGCACAGCGCGGCGGCCCAGAAGCGCTGACCGTACGGCGTGCCGACTCGCTGTCGCTGCCGGCCTTCCTGTTCGGGTGACACTGTGGCCGGCCCCTCCGCACAGCGCGGCGGCCAGCAGCCCCCCGCTTGACCGCTCGGGGCGTGAAGACTCGCTGTCTGCCCGGCCTGATCCTGCTCGGCGTGACCTGTGCCGGCCCCTCCCACTGTCGGAAATGCCTGGCCGGCGCCGGCGAGAACGTCACCTGCACCGGCTAGTGGCGCGCCCGATACGGTCGGCACAGCCCAGCGTTCGCAGCTCCCTGCACTGCTCAGTTGCTACCCCGCCGTGTCGTCATCCTGCCGCTATGGCGCTGCCGTTCAGGAGGCCGTCCAGGAGGGTGTCCTGACTCCAGTAGTCCAGTGTCCTGCGGTGAAACAGAACAGGTGATTCAAAACACGGAGATGTCGACCGAGGATGCAGCGGGCCAAGGCCGTGACTAGAGAGCACATAAAAGGCTTTCGTGAGTGAAAGACATTCTTAGTAAATCTACAAAACGCCGATCGATGCATGCTTGCTTGGGCGATTTCGGCCTGTGCCTGTGCATGCTTGGGCGGTTTGCACGTCTCACAGTAGTATGCATATTTTGCTATAACCTACTTTTTGATGTTCTTCGTCAGAAAAAAGACATAAGTCTTAAAATCTGGACGTAAATCAGTATAACCACGTGAAAGCACTGTACCTAACTCAAGCATATGTACAACTTCACATGCAAGGTCATGGGCGTCGGAAGCGGGAGGGCGGGGGGGGGGGGGGTACGGGCGTACCTCCGCGCTTTTCTCGGACTTTAAAGGAAATAGTTCACCTTCAAACACCAATAGTTCGATTTGCGTGGTGGCGCGACTTTTACTTTGTTCTCCTTGGCTGTAACGTATAAGGTGCGGTTGTCGGTGGGATGATGGAGGGCCAATCCATGTAAAAGGCTTAAAAAAAAAAAAAAATGGGTTTTGAACTGAAATAGCAGTTTGTGCCCGTGTTGAAAAACCCATAGCACTGCAAGTTTACTGGGCTTCAAAGGGCTCTCCAGCGAATATATCTTGACTTTTTAGAACGGGTTGTGGCCCTCACACCCCTGGGCAGAGCAATTGTGAGCTTCAACCGCCTGGCCACGAGGCATATACAGTAAGCTTACGCGACATATACAGGTATAAATCTGATTGGCTGAGCCACGTTGACATTGCCGGAGCAGTAAGCATTATGTTTTGATGAAATTCATAATTTTACGTCCTTCAGTCCTAATCGCGTGTTGTACCGTCTATTTTTGACATTATGAAAAGAAGTTGTATTTGAAAATATAATCAAATTGTGTTTGAAAAAAAATCAAATGTGAACTATTTCCTTTAAGACGTGCAATAACCAAAGGCGTATCCAGGATTTCGCCAAGGTAGTACCCGTGGTTTGTGATAGCACACATCCCCCATGGACACAGGGCCCCCTACATATTTTAGCTTCGCTAGCACGCTTTTAACAACTTATTCCGGGTATAGTCACTGCAGGCTGAGCAAGAACCTCCTCAGGCTGGCCAAGGCTCCCTCAGGCCACAGAAGGAGCCTCTCAACGTGGATAAGCGCCCTCAGCCAACTGGAGGCCCTCAGAAACGACAGAGGAATCTCCTCAGGCTAACCATGCCGCCTTCAAAGACTGGCCGGTTCCATAAGCCACTAGAGGGCCCTCAGCGAGAGAGTGCCCGCTCTTGCGTAGTTGAGGGTATTTCACATACGAAAGGCTCCTCATGAGTGGCCGCTGGAGCTCCCCCCCCCGCAGTCCGATTAGGGGCCCTTCAGGCGCCTGCATGCCGACTTGAGGTCCTTCTAGGCCGACAAGGGGCCACCTTAAGCTAGTCGAGGCTCACTCAGATGGCCGAGGGGCCCGTGGGTTGGTCCCTTAGCCTACTGTGCCCCCTCAGGCCAGACATAGTCCCCTTCAGCCTAAGAGGGCCCCGTCGGTAAAATGGGCCCCCTCAAGCTATCGAGAGACCCGTCAGGCCACCAGAGAGCTCCTCACTCCAAACATAGGACCCACAGCAAAAACAGAGATGCACATTCCGACAGAACCCCTTAAGACCAATAAACGGTCCCCTCAGACCGATAGACGGTACCTCAAGCCGATCAAGGGCCTTCTCATGCCGACCGAGGGCCCCTCCGGCCTACTGAGGGCCCAACAGATCGACAGAGGGCCCCTCAGACCGACAGATCGGGCCCCCTCAGACCGATAGAGGGACCCCTCAGACTGACAGAGAGCCCCTCAGACCGACAAAGGGCCCCTCAGGTCGTCAGAGGGCCCCCGCAAACCGACAGAGGCCTACAGAAGACCCCATCAGACATAAGTACTTACAATCAGTGCTATTCAGAGAATATGAATTGGATCAGGCTGATTCTTCAGAATAATGCTATCTTAGCTCATTCTGGATGACCAAGGAACAATTGTTGCGGGACGTTGGGAAACCGGGGGGGCAGAGGGAATCACCCACTTTCGGCTGGGGGCGGCCCCTCCAACTTTTACATTATCCTTTCTCTAGTAGCCTATTCATATTTTCGACGGGGCAAAAGGAATGATAAAGTAAAAAAAGCTGAGAGAAGTACGATGATATGCATATGGAGTGAGTATGGACGAATGGTGCGCTTTGACTCTTGTGAGAACAATGTTGAGGTGACCGATGCGACGCGGACTTTAATCTCGGAACAGAGAGAGTTTGGGAATTGGCATCTCGCAACGGCATAACGCTGGTAAACCCAGCCAAGGAAAGGTTGTGCAATACGCTTTGCTGGCCAAACAGCTTGCGCGATGAAAACCGCTCAGGACAGCAGGGACGTGGGAACCGTGGGCAACTCGCCCCCTCAACTTTGGACCTGTGGGGGGCGACGCCCCACATGTTGGAGCAAGGTGGTTCGGCCTCCCACGTCTTTTACCATGATTACCATGATCTTTCAACTCTGAATAGATCAACGACATCGTCTTACAAAAAATGCTTTGTTTTGTAGAACAAATGTGCTGTTTCAATAAAAAATCAAATAACGAAAATTAAACTTCATTGAATTTGGAACTGGTTTTGCATCTTTCCATCTAAATAATGACACCGCATATTTGACCATCGTAGCATGGACACACTGCTAAATACAGTGCACACCTAGTATAGAATATGTTTCTTCGTCGTAACGTTGATAGAGCTATTTCTTGGTCACATGCACGGTATATTAAATATTAATGGCCACAATGTTATAATACTTTTTTTAGGTAAATGCTACTATTCATGAAGTATTACTAGGCGCCACAGAGTAAATAGCATTCAGTGTTTTTGGCATGTGGGTTGGTCACGGTGTTGCATTGTTTTTTAAGCAAAACGCGTCATTACAGATGTATGATGTCGACTCTGCTCCCCTGATGTTCAGCAGAGAAAGAGTCGGCCAGGGGTTTAAAAAGGAAAAGTGGTCACAATAAAATTCCGGGTCAAGGCGATCGCCAGCATTAACGAATCCAGAACGGGTGCCTTTGGTCAACTCCAACATCTCTCTCTCTCCGATGTCCCTGATTCCTGGAAACATTCCCTCNCCACAGGCGCGTGGCAGTGTCCGCTCTGAGGCTAAACATCTGACGCTGAGTGTGTGCGGCCCACAGGCGCGTGGCAGTGTCCGCTCTGAGGCTAACCATCTGACGCTGAGTGTGTGCGGTCCACAGGCGCGTGGCAGTGTCCGCCAGCTTCACCGGTCGGCGCCAGCTGCCAGTGACCAGCTGTTTGTCCACCGAGACTCGGAGGCCAACAACCCGGACACGCCGTTCGAGTTCACCTCCGAGAACATCAAGGTACGAATCGGCCCGCCGCGTGCGGGTCTGAACGCGTCCGAGCTGTCGCGTTCTGACTGGAGTTTGCTGAAAAGCTGTGATCGTGTGTATTGTATTGTGTGTTGTTGCTGCTGAGCCAAGTGTCTGGTTGGGTCTCTTTTACCCGGTCGCCAATCGATCCCGTGTTTTGTTCGGGCTGCAGCGGACCACTTCAGGGGACTCGAACCTGGTATCAATAGGCTACGAGCCTCCTTAAGACCGCGGCACATTATCGAGGCTGTTTGATGTAGTCAGAATTTATATTGTCCGATCCAGCCGCTTTTGTATCATGTGACAAAATAGTGGGGTGGAGCATATTTCAGACCCAGGTTTTCATATCAGCTTGTCACGATGCAGATACACGTTACTCGCAATTCGACGATTCCTACTTTTCATATTATGTTTTTTTCCTTCTGATATTTATTATGTCTGAATTCAAGGGTATTTTGCATTTCCTTCGTCCTGACGTCAGATAGCAATAGCTCAGGTGATCAAAGCTACCCGAGGATCTTGAGCAGCTTGGTTAACACGTTGGTGATTGAATATTTGTTTATTTGTTATTTAGAACTATGAGCAACACAGGAGCAAGCTCCCAATAAAAGTTCAAGGCAAAATATAATATCATGAGCTCACATACATAAACACACACCTACATACATTCATTTAAAATACCACAGGTTTACAAATGGGAACAATGTTGCAAAAAAAGGCCTAAGGATCGGATAAAAATACACATATAACAGTTCCAGATAAATATTAAAGTGTTAAGAAACGATGTGCTTGATATGTTTAATACTTGGACCTAAATACTGACCAGGCGGCAGCTAAAAGGATCAAGTACGGACAGGAAGACATTGTAGGCGTTAAAAACTTTGGGCACACGACAAAACATGCCTTCGTCTAACTCTCCTTCTATGCCGGGCTGGACATACAGGAGCGTGCCGGCCATCGCACCTTCGTGTCATTCTTCGCCGGGCACATGCAGCAGAATAGCTCCGAGCAAAAAGGCAGAGTCCACATTTTTGTGCAGTGATAATTTGTATCAAAAGGATTCTATTGCATCCTCTCTATTGGCCTAGGCTTGGATTTTAAATAGTGCCAAAAGTTGTAATAATTTAGAGTCTGTGTGCTGATTGTCGGAAAAAATGGATGCCAGCCAAATTTAGAAACTTGTGGGTTAACTTTTGTCCAGTCTTTCAAGTGAGTTCTTGAGGCAGCGCGCCCCCAAATGATGCATCCATATTTCAAGAATACGAGCGATTATTTGCGAATTAAGCGCAGATCGGTTCCGGTGTTGGTTTTAATCTCGTCTCGATCTCGCTCCCCAAAAGGATGGCCAACCTGGAGCGACCTGATCATCAAACCTAACATCCTGTTTGCCCTACAAACGATTTTATCAATGTAATCTGCAAATGTTAGTTTATGATCCATCCAAAACACCAAGTCCTTATAGAAGAGACCTCAAGAGCGCGGTCACTCTTAATTTTTTGTATGTGTTAAGGCCACGCTTCTTTTGCAGTGTTATTCATGAATATTTACATTAGATGATTGAGCTGCAATTTTCCAAAGGCACGAACCAGTCTGTCAAACGTTGCGAACATCAGCTGAAGTGAGATTGAATCTTCCGGAGTGACAAATAATGTGTATCAGTTTCAACAACAGCGAAAAAAGGAGACATTTGTTTAATATTATCCGGCAAGTCTTAGTAAGATAGAGCCAAACAGATTGCGAGATAATCCCCTCGCGTCCAGAGCGTACCTCTCCATCCCGAAAAACCTTTTTCCGTGTTTGACAATACACCGCTGTTTTTGGTTACACAAGTAGAGAATAGCCCAGTTGGCGGCAGTCTCAGAAATTTTGGGTAGGAAATTTTCTTAAAGCTGGCTGAAGATAATTTGTGGTTGACGCTCTGAAAAGCCGAGGAATAGTCTGTGTAGATTACGTCGGTTTGATGGCCGGAAGCGATTGATTCCCACGCCGTTTTTAAAAGGCAAGCTAGGTTTGTGTCACATCCCCACAATATGGAGGTTCAACTGAAAAATAAACAGCATACCTATCGTACGGAAATCAAAGCACTCGAAACGGACAACTTATCCATATGTCATTTCATTTGAAATACCTTACAGAAGCATACCGTTAAACTGAAAGTGGGAATTTTTACCAGGGTCGTGTCCGAATCAATAACCTGCACGGCATTTCAACAGGCTTGTAACGGATCGTTACAGCTCAAACGGATCCTAGGATGATTCTGGGTAGATCTTTTTCATGTAAGCTCTGGACTCTATAGCAGCTATTTCAGAATAACATTGAGGGCACGGTCGCATTTTGCAAATGGTTTCTGGGTCAGTGTTTCAGTGATGTCAGCATCTGGATCTGAGCCTTCTTAACTGCTCTCTGTAGAGATAACTATACGAGTTATGGGTGTTTAAGAAGAATCTCCAGACCAGGAAGTAACTCAAGAGAGCCGTGGGAGCTGCAGTGCGGGCCATCCCCGCCGACATGTGCCAGTAAGCAGTGGTGAGTCGGAGGCGGAGGGCAGAGCTGTGCCTCAGCCGAAACGGAGCCTATCTCGAACATGTGCTGCGGAGGACATTAAGATGACGCTTTGTGTTTTGAATATGCACAGCATAAATCTCCACGAGAGTTTACAAGCAGTTTGGTGTGAACATTAAATCAGAGGAAACAGCATAACTATTTTTATTTGCCACTGGAAACGCCGGGCAACGCCATGCTCTTCCGATGGCCGGCGGTCCACTATTGCCAGCTGACGTCACAACATCAAGTGCTTTATTAAATTACACATTTTTACACACAAATATATTGCGAAATGTTTCTATTTATGCAAATGGTGTTTGTCACGTTAATCAACACATTTGTATTATTGGTCTGCAAATATTCATCAAATAACCTGCAACTAGTATACTCCCGTCAGTGTCGTACTGCTTCCACAAAACAAAACAAAAAACAAAAACGTCAAACCAAAATATCGTTGCTGCCGAGTGCCGACCTACATTGGTGAAATGTATTGACGTCTCGACAAAGGCAGGCTATAGCAGCTCGATACGCCAAGTCCTTATCAGTAAGTTGTGTGTATGGTCTCTAACCGCCGTCTATAGGAGACATATCAGCTGACTTTATTACTGTATTCAATGGTGTCTACGTCCGCCGGCGCCATTGTCAAGTCCCGAATGGACCCGATAGCCGGGCTCCGGGAAGATTTCTGAGCCATTGTCCGGTTATAAAATCCGCTGATGGATGGATTGTTTGTCTAGACGTAGTTTGGGTCCGTTCCCCGATGAAGTATGCTCCTGGATCGGGGTGATATTGTTATGACGGAGATATATAGCCTAGCGCAGACAGCACATATGTCATACTCGTCGATTACATTTGTCGACGGTATTTCCAACTTTCCGATACTTTTAAGCGAAGAAAACTGTTTTCTGAGCAATTTGTGGAAGTTTTAATTGCCTTGTCGCGGACTCTGATTCTCATAACGAGGCAGCGCTGTACATATTTGAATTTGACGTTGAATCACAATCAGATGTCATCATGTCAGAGGTCGGATTTTGACAGCCGTCTTTGGCAGAGTATGAATGACTGGTCGGACTCAAATATCGGGTGCAGCCTCGCTACAAAACCGGTGCTTTGTCGCGCAGAACCACGACTTAAACTCTCTCCCTCTCGAGACGATGGCCTTTGTCGCAGACTATGCGCCAGCTACGCAGACTATGCGCCAGCTAACGAACATTTGGTGCGGACAGGTGACACCTCGTGTCATCTGAGCAGGATCGGGCTGAGTCAGCTGAAACGGTCGCCGTTGTCTCATTAATGGTGTCTGTAGAACTCGCTGCTTGAAACTGTGAACTTGAATAGCAGTCTTTTGTAGGGCTGCGGACAACAGTGTTCGTTGTCTGGGTGGCAGCGAGTCTCTGTGGGCTGTGGGACACGACTGTTTCGTGTCTGGGTGGCAGGGAGTCCATGGTAGGGCTGGTGGGACAGAGTGTTCGTGTCTGGGGTGTCATGGGAGTCACTGTAGGGCTGCGGGACCCGACGATGTTGTGTCATGGTTCCTGGGAGCACTGTAGGGGCTGCGGACACGAGTGTTCGTGTCTGGGTGTCTGGGGTTCACTGTAGGGCTGCGGGAACGACTGTTCGTGTATGGGGTGGCAGGAGTTCACTGTAGGGCTGCGGGAACGACTGTTGTGTCTGGGTGTTGGGAGTCAATGTAGGTGTGGACCGACGTTTCGTGGTCTGGGTGGCATGCGAGTCACTGTAGGGCTGTGGGACCAGTGTTCGTGTCTGGGTCGGCGCGAGTCACTGTAGGGCTGGTGGGACAGAGTGTTCGTGTCTGGTGTCATGGGAGTCACTGTATGGGCTGTGGGCACAACGACGTGTTCGTGTCTGGGTGTCTGGGAGTCCTGTAGGGTGCGGACGACGTGTGTCGTGTCTGGGTGGAGCGAGTCATGGGTAGGGCTGCGGGATAACGACGTGTTTCGGTCTGGGTGGCAGTGATACTGTAGGGGCTGCGGACACGAGTGTTTCGTGTCTGGTGTCTGGGAGTCACTGTAGGGCTGGGACACGACGTGTCGTGTTGGGTGGGTCGGAGTCCTGTAAGGCTTGTGGACCGACTGTTGTGTTGGGGCAAGCGAGTCATGTAGGGTGTGGGACACGCGTGTTCGTGTCTGGGTTGGGAGATCACTGATAGGTGTGGGACACGACGTGTTCGGTGTCTGGGGTGGCAGGAGTACTGTAGGGCGTGGACACGCACGTGTTCGATGTCTGGGTGCAGCGATACACTGTAGGGCTGCGGGCACGACGTGTTCGGTGTCTGGGTGGCAGCGAGTCATTTGCATGGGCTGTGGGAACACGAACGTTTCGTGTTGGGTGTCCTGGGAGATCACTGTGGCTGCGGGCACGCCGTGTTCGGGTGGTCTGGGTGTCCTGGGAGTCAATGTAGGGCTGCGGGACACGCGTGTGTCGTGTCTGGGTGGCAGCGAGTCACTGTAGGGCTGTGGGACGAACGTGTTTCGTGTCGGTGCTGGGACTCACTGAGGGCTGCGGGACAGAGTGAATCGTGTCTCGGGAGTACTTGTAGGGCTGCGGGACACGACGTGTTCTGTGTCTGGTGTCTGGGAGTCCTTTAGGTCTGCGGACCGACGTGTCGTGTCTGGGTGGGCAGGAGTGCATGTGGGCTGTGGAACACGAACAGTGTTCCGTGTCTGGTGGCAGCGAGTCACTGTGACCGTCCGGACTCTTCGCTGGCCGGTATGCTTAATGCCTACTGATCCGGATGGGCTGTCGGCTGGTCAAGTCATTAATCCAGCGGGTGGTTGCCGGTAACGTGTCGCCTCCCGATGTGTTCTATCATCACGATAATGGTGTAAGGTAACCCTCACTGGAGGGAGTTCTCGTCTCCCTCCGTCGCGACGCCGTCACCCGATCAGCGAATCTCGTCTGCCGTTTCCAGCAGCGCTGTTCCGATTCCCCAGCGAACGGCGGTTATCTCGCCGCTCATCCATTCACCTAACGCTCCGTGAACGGACCTGGACCGGGAGCGGCGTCTCTGACTGAGAGGGGGCGCGCTGTCGCTACCCTACCGCGTCATCACCGCCATCTGTCACTGCTACGGCGCAGCGTGACTGCGCCCTATCAGCCCGTTTCCTCTCCCCAGTCCGTCAGTATTGTGTCAGTGTCGTGACCGGGTACTGTTAACCTCCTCTGACCCCATGTCGCCTCTGGCAGCGGGCAGATGCCATCGTCTCCATCTACCCCGAGGGCCACCAGAACGCGGCCGTCATCCCGCTGCTCGACCTGGCGCAGCGGCAGCACGGCTGGCTCCCCATCTCGGCCATGCACGCCGTCGCCAAGATGCTGAGCATGCCGAACATGCGCGTCTACGAGGTGGCCACCTTCTACACCATGTTCAACAGGTGGGTCACGCTACCTGCTACATGATGTTCAACTGGTTGGTCACCTGCTTCACCTTGTTTAATAGGTGAGGCAACTGCTACGTCATGTTCAGCAGGTAAGGTGATTTTAATCATCTTCAGCGGGTTGTTCAACTGCTACGCTATGCTTAACAGGTAAGAAATTGTGTCACCAAATCCAACAGATGGACTGCGTTTACCCCATGTTCAACAGTCGCGTCAACAGTCGTGCTACATTCAACAGGCGGGTTGCGTTACCTGTTACACCATGCTGAACAGGTGGGTTGTGTTTGCTGGTTTATTTGTGGGGTGTTACAACAGCGCAACTGCTATGCTCTTGCACCGTCGAGAACTCTCGCCCAGTTCCTAGGTATAGCGGTGGTCAGACCACGCCTCGTACAGGGCACCCTGCGTTCTGTGAACCGAACCCCAATACCTGGGCCTGTCGCAGGAAGTATTCATCTGATGTTCGCCAGTTTGCCGCTCCCTTAAAGGGAATAGTTCACCTTTAACATAGGGTTTTGAGTTAAAATAGCCAAGTTGTGGCGCATGCTCGAAAATGACTTGTGACGCTTTCACATTTTCCAAAACCTCTTAATAGTAATATTAGTCCTAAATTCGGGAACGGTATACCGGTAACTCCAATCGCTGATTTGGCTGATTTTGGCTGAGTTGGGCGTATGATGTATGACGCATCGGATGCCGTAAGACTTGGGAAAGTGTAAGTGCTGGACAAAACATGACTGTTTCAGTACCCTCATTTTTTTGATTGCCATAACTTTGTCAGGTAATGCTTATGCATATGATTTTGTAAGTTTAAATCTTTTACTGAAAAACAGTTTTCTAAACAAGTCTGTAGCGTATGTGTAGCTTTCAGCGTGGCCTGAACCTCCAGCCTCGCGTACGAAATTGTTGATCTTCTCACGTTCATGGTCCCCCATTCAGAACCTCACCTCGCACCATACGCGCGTGCCGGCTGTTGATTGGCGCCTCGCGGCGCAGCGCCCGCTGAGTGATAGGAAGCCTGACGCGAGTACCGGTACGCAGGTGACTTGTAACTGTAAAGACCGTGCATGACTTTGTAATACATAATCCAAGACGGGACGCCGCCAGAGCACGGATGTGAGTGACGGTGGCGGACCCACACTTTCACCATAGTGAAATATAATAGTGACGAATCTCTTAAAGCAGTACTGTGGCATGGTTTGTCAATAAGCCGTTGTATTCCGGCATCTTGTCAAAAGTCTGGGGCAAACCACATGTACAGGCACGATCCCTCAATAAGTCGATGACGGTGCTCTTTCATCACTGATTCACATTACTTTGAGGAAAAATATGAACTTAATCACCAAATAAGTGACATTGTTTAATTTGCTTTTTCCCGCGTAGATATAGGTTTTCTTTGACTTACTAGTATAATGATACATTAATTCTTGCTTCTCTTCATCATTTCTGAGCTTTTTCTCATTTTTTTCAAGGTGAACTATTCCCTTTAACACGCGGGGCACATCGCCTGCTGCGCACCGCTCAGCCGATCCAACTCGTTCAGTGTGACACCATGCTGTAGTGATAAGTCACGCTGGTTTACTGAAATGGTCTGATCGATTTTTGCATTTCGTTAGTTGTGGATCGATTATGCAATATTTGTAACTTAACATTTACTTATGTTTATAGTTACACACAACAATAGACAAATAAGTGAACGCGTCACACCGCCTCTGAGACTGATGAGAGATGCACCACAGAAGCACGGCAGACCTTACAACTGAACACTATTGAGCTCGGCACATGTGCTCCCCGTATGCCAGTTTACACACATGGTATCACTTGGTCACATCACAACCAAGCCAAACAACATCAGTTTGCTCCGCCTTCGTCACGGCCGTTGCCTCACCAAGTCACACTCCCAGCCCGCTCCCTAGTCGAGCCACTACAGGTTACCACCGCGGCCCACCGGGCGCCCCTGGCGCGTAGGCTACCCACTGAGCGCCCCTGACGCGTAGGCTACCCGCTGAACGCCCCTGACGCGTAGGCTACCCGCTGAACGCCCCTGACGCGTAGGCTACCCGCTGAGCGTCCCTGACGCGTAGGATACTCGCTGAGCGCCCCTGACGCGTAGGCTACCCGCTGAGCGCCCCTGACGCGTAAGCGCTACCCGCTTGAGCGCCCCTGAACAGCGTAGGCTACCCGCGCTGAGCGCCCCTGAACGCGTAGGATACTCGCTGAGGCGCCCTGACGCGTAAGGCTACCCGCTGAGGCCCCTGACGCGTTAGGCTACCCACTGAGGCGCCCCTGACGCGTAAAGGCTACCCGCTGAGCGCCCCTGACGCGTAAGGCTACGCTGAGCGCTCCCTGACCGCGGTAGGATACTCGCAGAGCGCTCCATGCGCGTAGGCCCTACTCGCTGAAGCGCCGACCTGCCGCGTAGGCTACTCGCTGAGCGCCCCTGGAACGGCGTAGGCATACCCACTGAGCGGCCCACTGACGCGTAAGGCTTTACCCGCTGAGCCGCCCCTGACGCGTAAGGAATAAACTCCTGAACGCTCCTGACGACAGTTAGGATACTCGCTGAGCGCCGCCTGACGCGTAGGCTACTCGCTGAGCGCCCCTGACGCGTAGGCTACCCACTGAGCGCCCCTGATGCGTGGGCTACTCGCTGAGCGTCTCTGACGCGTAGGCTACCCGCTATGCACGATAGCTGTCACGGTGGCTGTCGCCGCCATTGTTCGGCATTTGTACCGGATATGTGAATATATGGATTGGGTCCGACTGTCCGAATAAGCACGGTGTGGGCCGGCGTGGGGCAATATATTCATTATGGGCCGGGTATCCGACCGCCGGGGTTAGATTCAGGCTAAAACCGCCTCTGTGTCTTGCCACTCTGGTGTTATATGGGCATTGGGCATGGGACAGGACTGTCATGTCCGGATAAGTATGTTATGTGAATCTGTCACTTTGTTCATTATACTCGCAAAATAAACCCCGGTATTTCTATTCACTATATCAGTATTTCTTAAGTGCGATGCATTATCTGTTCTGGATTTGTTCCTATCTTATGACGTTATCGAGGGGGTGGGAGGCCAGTATTAGCTCCGCTGCAAATCACTTGTCGGCTTTGGCTTACAGTAGGTCTATATCCGGCTGGTGAATCTAAATCAAGTCTGGACAGAAATCCTGAAACCCATCCATGTGTGTGATGCGCTCTGTAAAGATGATGTCGTCCCTGTTCAGATGCTGTGTGGTGTGTTAATGCGGTCTTTTTTTCCCTACCAGCTATCAGTTCTACTCTAGGAGCGGCTAGCTGGTGCGTGGCCATCTCTGGGAAAAAGAGACTATGTCTATATTTAAGTATCGATGTAATTTCTATAGAACGATAGCGATGAAAGTGACGAAAGAAGCTTGCCCTGATCTCCTCCTATCTCCTGCTACGAACCAATCAATACGTTGATTGACTGTGTATGCTGTCACTGTTTGTACGTAGAGAAGTTCTCCGGGTCCCACTATGACCTGCTGTTGTTACAAGCGATACCCCCCCCCCCCCGAACGTGGCACTGAGAGTTAGTTGCTGGCTGTGTCCGCGACATTCCGCTGTGGCAGAGTGTGTTATGTGCTGTAATATCCTGCGTGGTTCGCCGCAGGAATCCGGTGGGCAAGTACCCACGTGCAGCTGTGGGCAAGAGTGTGTTTGTGCTGTAATATCCTGCGTGGTTCGCCGCAGAATCCGGTGGGCAAGTACCACGTGCAGCTGTGGCAGAGTGTGTTTGTGCTGTAATATGGTTCGTGGTTCTCCGCAGGAATCCGGTGGGCAAGTACCACGTGCAGCTGTGGCAGAGTGTGTTTGTGCTGTAATATCCTGCGTGGTTCGCCGCAGGAATCCGGTGGGCAAGTACCACGTGCAGCTGTGGCAGAGTGTGTTTGTGCTGTAATATGGTTCGTGTGCTGTAATATGGTTCGTGGTTCGCCGCAGGAATCCGGTGGGCAAGTACCACGTGCAGCTGTGCGGCACCACGCCCTGCTGGCTGTGTGGCTCGGACGACATCATGGCCTCCATTCAGAGCAAGCTCGGTAAGTCGCCGCTGCTAGCTGCCAGCTGGGACCCCCTGCTGCCAGCTGTGACCCCCTGCTGCCAGCTGGGACCCCCTGCTGCCAGTTGGAACCCCCTGCTGTTCGCTGGGACCCCTGCTGCCAGTTGGGACCCCCTGCTGCCAGTTGGGACCCCCTGCTGCCAGCTGGAACCCCCTTGCTGCACCTGGGACCTACCTGCTGCGCAGCTGGGAACCCCCTGCTGCCAAGCTGGGACACCCTGCTGCCAGTTGGGACCCCTGCTGCCAGCTGGATACGCGCCTGCTGCCAGCTGGGACCCTCTTGCTGCCAGCTGGGACCCCCTGCTGCCAGCCTGGAACCCTGCTGCCAGCTGGGACCCACCTGCGCCAGTTGGAAACCGCCCTGCTGCCAGCTGGAACCCCCTGCTGCAGCTGGGACGTACTGCTGCCAGCTGGGACTCACGTCTTGCTCTGTAGTCAGCTGCTGCTCTGATACTCTGGCCCGGTGCTGGGTCGAGTCCAACCCTGGCTCCGATAACTCTGCCTCCTGTTAACTCTGGGCGCCGGCTCTGGTCGACGTCCAACCCTGGCTCCGAATAACTTCTCCTCTGATACTCTGGGCCCCTGGCTGCTGGGTCGAGTCCAACCCTGCTCCGATCTCTGCTCTGTTACTCTGGCCGGCTGCTGGGTCGAAGTCCAACTCTGGCCTCCAGATACTCTGCCTTGTTACTTACTGGGCCCGGCTGCTGGTCGAGTCCAACCCTGGCTCCGATACTCTGCCTCTGTTACTACTGGGCCCGCTGCTGGGTGCAGTCCCCAACCCTGGCTCCGATACTCTGCCTCTGACTACTCTGGCCCGGCTGCTGGTCGAGTCCAACCCTGGCCTCCGATACTCTGCTCTGATACTCCTGGGCCCGGCTGCTGGTCGATCCAACACCCTGGCTCCGATACCTCTGCCTCTGATACTCTGGCCCGGCTGCTGGGTCGAGGTCCAACCCTGGCTCCGATACTCTGCCCTTGTATTCTGTTCTGGCCCGGCTTGCTGGTGTCATGTCTCACTCCTGGCTCCGATACTTCTGCCTCTGATACTTCTGGGCCGGTGCTGGGTCGAGCTCATCCTTGCTCCGATACCTGCTTCTGATACTTCTGGGCCGGCCTGCGGGTCGAGTCCCTAATTACCCTGGCTCCGATACTCCTGTCCTCTGATACTCTGGGTCCCGGCTGCTTGTGTCGATGTTCCATTCCTGTGCTCCGTATTCTCTGTCCTCTGTATCTTTGGGCCCGGCTGCTGGGTCGAGTCCAACCCTGGCTCCGATTATCTGCCCTCTGATACCTGGCCCGGCTGCTTGGGTCGAGTCCAACCCTGGCTTCCGTATACTCTGCCTCTTGATACTGCTGGGCCCGGTGCTGGGTCGAGTCAACTGGCTCGATAACCCTGCCTTCTGATTACTTCTGGCTCGCTGCTGGGTCGAGTCCAATCCCTGGCTCCGATACTCTGCCTCTGTTACTACTGGGCCCGGCTGCCTGGGTCGAGTCCAACCCTGGCTCGCGATAACTCTGGCCTCTGTTTTACTCTGGGCCGGCTGCCTGGTCGCAGTCCAACCCTGGCTCCCGATACTCTGGCCTCCTGATCTCTGGGCGCGGGCTGCTGTCGAGTTTCCCCCTTTTTTCCCCCCCAAACCCCCCACTGGCTCCGATAACTCTGCCTCTGTTACTCTGGCCCGCCTGCTGGGTCGAGTCCAACCCTGGCTCCGATACTCTGCCTCTGGACTCTGGGCCCGGCTGCTGGGTCGAGTCCAACTCTGGCTCCGATACTCTGCCTCTGGACTCTGGGCCCGGCTGCTGGGTCGAGTCCAACCCTGGCTCCGATACTCTGGCCTCTGTTACTTCTGTGGGCCCGGCTGCTGGGCGAGTCCAACTCTGGCTCCGATAAACTGCTGCCTCTGATACTACTGGGCCCGGCTGCTGGTTTCGAGTCCAACCCTGCTCCGATACTCTGCCCTCTGATACTCCTGGGGCCCGGCTGCTGGTCGAGTCCAACCCTGGCTCCGATACTCTGCCTCTGATACTCTGGGCCCGGCTGCTGGTCGAGTCCAACCCTGGCTCCGATAGCTCTGCCTCTGATACTCTGGGCCCGGCTGCTGGGTCGAGTCGCAACCCTGGCTGCCCGAATACTCTGCCTCTGGAATACTTGGCCCCGGCTGCTGGGTCCGAGTCCCAACGCCTGGCTGCCGATTAACTCTGCCTTGTTACTCTGGGCCGGCCTGCTGGGTTCGAGTCCAACCCGGCTCCGATACTGTCTGCCTCTGATAACTCTGGGCCCGGCTGCTGGGTCGAGTCCAACCCTGGCTCCCGATACTCTGCCTCTGATACTCTGGTGTTTCCGGCTGCTGGGTCGGTTCTAACCTTGGCTCCTGTATTCTCGCCTCTGATACTCTGGGTCCCAGGCTGCCTGGGTCGAGTCGCAACCTGGCTCCGATACTCTGCCTCTGATACTCTGGGCCCGGCTGCTGGGTCGAGTCCAACCCTGGCTCCGATACTCTGCCCCCTCCTCCCCTCCCGCTGCTACCCCTTATCCAGAGCCGCGCAGAGCCGCTTTCCTTGAGACGGCCACTTTGTCGCCATTCTGTGACCCCCACTCTGTCTTCGTCGAGATTCTGAGCGCAGGCGAGGCATCTGTTAAAGCGTTATCCACGCCCCCGTCTTCATGTAAAGAGCGCATATTTCATGCTCCTCGAGGGCGCTGGTTTTGTTTCGTCTCGCAGGGCCTCTTCGAAGTTACTAAATCTCAGCCGCCTTCATCTGGTCCCATTGCTTTTCTTCCGTTCTCCTGTTTTATGCCACCAGGCTATGCGATATATCTCAACTGTCTGTTTTCCGTGGGTTTCCTACTCGCTCCTCTTCCGTGTCTACAACCATCTACTGGACTGGATAAAAAACACTGATTCCACATTCTTCCTTGTATTTTCGTTACCGTACAATGCAATAACGCAGTGGCATTATTTGTTGGCCGGCGTTATTGTTTGCCGTCCGACAGACTAGTGCGCGCGGCACGCGACCGGCTGGGAATTACCGCACACTGGGCGGCAGAGGTGTACTGCGGTGGCTGGTACCGCGTCCACTGTCGCTGCCGCCGCCGCCGCTGCCGTCTTTGTTGCCTGTATTCCGCCGGGACGGTATTCTGATGTACGGCCAGCTCGGGAGCAGTGACTCTCGTGCCGTCTGCGCTGCCCGTCCCAGGCGCGCTCTCCTCTACCTCCCACGGTTGAGATATGAGGCGTCAGTCGGACCCTGTCTCCTGAACCAGTGGTGACCCTGCATATGGCTGTGAAGTTAACCATCTGTCGGGTCTAGTGCCATAGTCGGCTGTCGGTTAGACTGGTACGAGTTGATTTTTTTTTTTTTTAGCGAGGATCCCTTCAGTCCCAACTAGTCCCTGTTAAGTTTCGCACGTGTGTACAGGGTCCGCCGAAATTAGGGAAACGCTTATGACATCTGAGAGAACCTGCACCAAATCAAAAGAATAATTATTCCAATTATTTTTTCTTCGCATACACACCGATCATCACGTCTGCAGCTACCAATGTATTCATCCTCAGCCTCGTCCTCTCTTTTGCGGCGCCCTAAAGCTACAATCATCATCAGTCATAGGAAGCATGCATATACGCTGGATTAGTGCTTGTTCCATTGTTGTGCCATCGACTCAGTTATGTCAGCTTCAGCGATCAAGGTTTTGGGTGAGAGAAATTGCAACCTCGCCCTCCAAACGCGCCCAGGTAAGAAGTTTAAGGGGATGAGGTCGGGTATGACGGGGCTACAACTCTGTGTCCTGAGTTCGTCATCTTCGACTTCAAGAACTCTGATTTTCTTCAGCCGTGAGTGGCAAGGGACGGGAAGCCGTACTTGGCGTAGGTGGACGACGATATCCAGGGCCCGACGTGCTGCTCCAGCAGACTCCCTGTTGTCTTCTCGTTGGCACCGTGAGATCGCTTGGACCTCGCCAACGTTCTTCTCGGATTCGCTCTATGACCCATTTTCACCTTCTAGATGGTCTCGGTCGTTTTTGTTTTTCTCTTCGCTTCCTGGCGTTTGCTCTCCCAAAACTTTCCTCTTTAATCACATGTCCTCGGTCCAATTTTATACGCTTTCTTGACATTGGTGGCAGACTGTTCCGGCAGAGACGGTTCGCTATAAGGTTAAAAAGTATTAAAAAAAAAAATAAAAGTAAAAAAAAACTAACACTTTCACCCATAGCTTACGAATGGATCCTGGCGAATAATTTTAAATTGTACGTTCCTGAGACCACGACGAATTATTGTTACGCCAACATCCGAGGCGCGGAAAACAAACCCGAAAATCCTCCGAGGGAAAAAAAAGGAAAAAAAAAACAGAAAGGCACACTCTCTCACCGGGCGAAGTCACCTCGCGAAATTCAGCCGTATGTAGCTTTGCGTGGGCGCTCTCGTGGAAGGTTACTCAGATAATATAAGCGTTGTGTCGGCGGACCTCACCCAGTAACACGCTGCACTTGCATAGCTGTGTGGGTAAATTTGCGTTTGTAATGTTGGTGAAGATGCCTACATCTGATGCATGTCTCAGCTCATCATCGGTCAGCGGAGCTGGTCGTTCATGTCAATAGTCAACCGACCATAGTCATACCGACATAGTCAACCGACAGTCAGGCATAGTAAGCGACACGTCAGTCTGAAATATTCACAAACCGCTCAGAATAACCTCGTTCGCAAGGGCAATCCGAGAGATGCGAAGCACTTAACTGAAATGGACCATTCGGAGCTGGACGCTATTTGACGCATCCAATCCCAGCGTTCCCTTCCCTCACGGCGCCCGGGCAGCACGAGCTGCGGCAGCTCGGCTAGCTCAGCCAGCTCGACTTGCCCGGGCCGTGCGGGACCGCGTGTGGCGGCGGCGGCGGCGGTGCGGAGGCTGTCGGTCCCGTCCCGTCCCGTCCCGTCCCGTCCCGTCCCGTCCCGTCCCGTCCCGTCCCGTCCCGTCCCGTCCCGTCCCGTCAACGTCCGTTTGTCTGTCTGTCTGTCTGTCTCTGTCTGTCTCTGTCTCTGTATGTGATTTGTTGTGTGCCGGTTTTTTTTTTCCTCCAGTGGCCGGCCACCAGCAGCTCCCTCGGGTGGCGGGCAGGCTCCTTGCGCCGGAAAGCTGAGGGAGATTGGCAATTGCAGGTGGGAAGCGGGGGTGGGGGTGGGGGAGTTAGTGGCAACGTCCTGATGGTGAGCGCTGGGCAGAGATAGATGCAAGGTAGCAGGACGATTGCCCAGGTGCGATCCAGGTGTCGGGTGGAATGGTCAGAAGCGCGGCTAAGTTAGCGATATCTGTGCCTACGCAGGACCAGGTATATCAATATCATGTGACCGAGACTGTTTCACTAGTTTACCACCAGCCATCGTACGTTCATTAATGCTCATTAATCAGCGCGAGTTATATAGCATTGTGTATTACAGAGTTTTGCAACAAAAATGTCTTGCAAAACTTAAGTCCATTGCAAATATGTCTTTATTAACTTGTGGAGCTGAAATAGCCCAGGGTTTTGCATCTTCTGAGTCCCATTTTGAGTAGCCTTGCTCCCGGATCACGGAACCCTGACTGCCTCGGCGGCCCTACTGAAAGCAAACTCTGAAGAAAAGGGAAATGGTTTAATTACGTGGTGGCCGAGTACAGTTTTTAATGGGCTTGTCAGAGCAATGTGCACTGGTCCGATGGTAATATAACGCTAGTATTTTCCAGCGTCCATCTTTACTCGAACGAGAAAGAATTTGGCGATGGAAATCCTGGACATTAATGTACAAAATAAAACACGACCTGGGTTTTCGTGCGCTGCTTTCGCAGCAGCCGATTGAAAGTGGCTCTTGGACCGCTGCGCCGTCTCAAATATCTCCCGTCTTCGCGAAATATTGCAACTGTATTATGTAGCTGTTCCGCTGCTAGTGTGCCAATGACGTCATTTGCAATGTCGCTACGATTTGCATCTGCCGCGACGCTGGTGCATCAAAGCTTCACGATTCGTTTGCTTTGCTGAAACGCCCTCAATAACGAACATTGGAGATGGCCGCCAAATTCCGTTTCCGCAGTGTTGATAGCCGTGTTCGGCAGTTTATGGTGTGAATAGCTCACTGTCGTCAGCATCGCGACTTGTGTGGTGCGCAGGCCTGAGCAGCGGCGTATCTGGCGCAGTTGCCCGTTACCGCGGCATATCTGTCGCAGTAGCGGCGGGTACCACGGTCCGCAAGCCATCATCTGGGCCGGCGTCGGCGGCTGGCAGGGGGTCCTCGTCGCCAGCGATGTCAACACACCTCCCCGCGCAACCATCGCCGCACATTGATCGTCACGCCGGGCCTAACTCGCGGCGAAGTGCGACAATTTTGCCGCGCCCCAGGCGGTGGCGCGCGCGGTTCGCCATTTACCGGCCGGCGAGACCGGCTGCGCCGGAAATGGCCCGCTGCTCCGCCAGCGGCGATAGTGGCAGAGGTTTGCGGCGGTCTGCCAAGACGACCGGAGCGAAACGGATATATCTTCATTCTGCACCGACCTTCTCAGGTCTCGCGCAAAGGAAATGGTTAATTAGATGACGATGAGTGTGTTTTGTCTCGGGGAAACTCTGGTGATTATCTGATGGTGAAGTGTTGACGTTTGTTGATGATGATGATAATGATGATGATGATGATGATGTTGATGATGTTGGTCATGGTGACTATCGCGGTCATCTTTCTGGGGACCAGTTCCTGGATCCCGAAGCTGGATCTGGGCTCCCAGTGGATCCGTTGGTATGATCTTGTATCCCAGTGGATCCCTCTGCGTAAAATCCATGAAGATCAGGAATCCTACTGGATCCCTCGGCGTAAACTACTTTAAGATCTGTGATCTCAGTGGATCTCTAATTTGAAACGAACCTCAGATCTAGAAACAAGGACGGACATAAAAACTTTGTGGTCTCTATTTTGCGTATGTAGTATGTACTATATATATAATAAGAACCTGCAAATTACCTTGAAAGTTTACCTATAAGCAAACATAGAGTGTCTATCCAGGGAGAGGCGTCAGGTACGGGGCCGGCCATCGTCAGTCGGACCTGTCTATCATCGTCAGTCGGACCTGTCTATCATCGTCAGTCGGACCTGTCTTATCATCATCAGTCGGAGGACCTGTCTATCATCGTCGATCAGTCCGCGGACCTGTCTTATCATTCGTCAGTCGGACCTGGTCTATCCTATCGTCAGTCGGACCTGTATATTCAATTTCGTCGCCAGTCGGACCTTGCTTCTATCATCGTCAGTCGGACCTGGCTCTATCATCGTCAAGTCGGGGCCTGGTCATCTCGTCCAGGTCGGACCTGTCTATCATTCCGTCAGTCAGGACGCCTGTCTATCATCGTCAGTCGGATCTGTCTATCATCGTCAGTCGGACCTGTCTATCATCGTCAGTCGGACCTGTCTATCATCGTCAGTCTGGACCTGCTCTAATTTCATCGTCAGTCGGACCTGTCTTATCATCGTCGTCGGACCTGTCATATCATCGTCCAGTCGGACCTGATTTCTATCATCGTCAGTCGGACTCTGTCTGATTCATCGTCAGTCGGACCTGTTATCATCGTCGAGTTTCGGAACGCCAACTGTCTATCATTCGGTCAGTCGGACCTTGTTCTATCATTTCTGTCAGTCGGGACCTGTCTATCATCGGTCAGTCGGACTGTCTTTTCATCGTTCAGTCGACCTGTCTGATCCATCGTCAAGTCCGGACCGGTCTATCATCTCAGTTCGGAACCCTGTCTATCATCGTCAGGTCGGACCTTCTATGCATTTCGTCAGTCGGGACCTGCTCTATCAATCGTCAGTCGGGACCCTGTCTGCATCATCGTCAGTCGGACCTGTCTATGCGAGTCGTCAGTCGGACCTGTCATATCATTGACTCAGTCGGGCCTGTCTATCATCGTTCAGTCGCGACCTGGTCTATCATCGGTAGTCGGGCTGTCTATCATCGTCAGTCGGACCTGTCTATTCATCGTCAGTCAGACCTGTTTATCATTCGTCAGTCGGGCCTGTCTTATCATCGTCAGTCAGACCTGTCTATCATCGTCAGTCGACCTGTCTCTATCATCTGATCAGTTCAGGACCGTGTCTATCAGTCGACAGTCGGGAGCCTCGCTCTATCATCCTCCAGTCAGGACCTGTCTATCATCGTCAGTCGGACCTGTCTATCATCGTCAGTCGGGCCTGTCTATCATCGTCAGTCGGACTTGTCTATCATCGTCAGTCGGACCTGTCTATCATCGTCAGTCGGACCTGTCTATCATCGTCAGTCGGACCTGTCTATCAGTCGTACAGTTCGGGACCTGTCTATCACGTCAGTCGGGCCTGTCTAGCATCGTCAAGTCGGGCCTGTCTATCCATCGCTCAGTCGGACCTGTCTATCATCGTTCAGTCGGCCTGTCTATCATCGTCAGTCGGGCCTGGTCTATCATCGTTTCCCAGCGGACCTGTCTTATTTCATCGTCAGTACGGGCCACCTGTCGATCTATTCGTCAGTCGGACCTGTCTATCATCGTCAGTCGGACCTGTCTATCCGTCGTCTCCAGTCAGACCATGTCTATCATTTTCGTCAGTCGGGCCGGTCTAAATGCATTCGGTCAGTCGGATCCTGTCTATCATCGTCAAGTCGGGACTGTCTATCATCGTCAGTCAGACCTGTTCTATCATCGTCAGTCGGGCCTGTTCTATCATCGTCAGTCGACCTGTCCTATCATCGTCAGTCGGGCCTGTCTATCTATTTCGTCAGTCGTGACCTGTCTATTCATCGTTCTAGTCGGACCTGTCTATCATTCGTCAGTCAGACCTGTCTATTCATCCGTCAGTCGGGGCTGTCTATCATCGTCTTAGTCGGGACTGGTCTATCATCGTCAGTCGGACCTGTCTATCATCGTCAGTCAGACCTGTCTATCATCGTCAGTCGGACCTGTCTATCCAGGGAGAGGCGACAGGTACGTGCCGTAGATTGCCTGCAGTCTGGCATGACGCCCACGCTGTACTGCCACTATCCTTTGATCGCATCACGGAGGCGCTGACCCCAAAATAACATTCATATTCCGTCGACACGTGGCTTCGTCAAGTGACAGCTTGTGGGCGGTACGCGAAACGGGCGCTCATTCCGGGGATTACTAGGTCAGAAGGTACATACAACAGCGGGGGCGGGCCGAGGGGGTAGGTGGTCAAAGGGGCCATGCCTCCTAAGGTCCTGAAACTATTATTTGCCCCACCCCCTAAAAAACTGGGTCACTTACAATGACTGACGGCGCGCTCCACTCCCCCTCCCCCGCTCAACACGTTTTCGCTGCCGGCTGACTTTCCGCTGCCCTCCCCCGCTCAACATCTGGTTTGAAGTACGCCACTGAATTTGGCCCCCAAAACCCACGGCCAGATCCGCTCTCAACATACAGCCTATAAGCGGGAATATGCAGCCTCTTGATAACCGCGCCAACTCTTGTTGGCGCGTCCTTGTTGATAGATTCACGTCAAATTCAACTTCTGTGACGGTGTGTTCTGTGACGGTGTGTTCAGCAATGCTTTGAAACATACTTTGGGTCTTGGTTCGTGTTTTTTGTTTGTTTCTCCTCGTAATATTGTATACTTGGTTTGTTCGTGTAAAAGAACAGCCTGGCCAGTGCAGGCCACGGTGCTAAATATCATAATTCACCTGTCACTTTATCACTATGTACGGGTCACTTCTACATTATGTGTACCTTATATCAGTGTCCTTTTGCGCTCCTTACTTACTCCTTTGTTTATTAAGCTTGTCCATATTACGTATTTGCTCGACTCGCATTCTACTTTTGAAAACGAAAAACATCACCTCCCCGCTGTGCCAGTCAGAACTAACTGTGTATGGGGCTGTTCCAGCGCCCTCAACCGGAGTAGGTTTTCATACCGACGGTTGTGGCACGTTGGAGCGGACCACGAGAACGGACGATGGATATTGAGATTTACCAATGTAAACAACTTAGACAGCGCGCCACTAATGCGCGCCAGGGCGCCAGAACCGTCGTCACGTAATGCTGACTTTCCTTCCACCGGACCTCAAACCGCTCGCCTGAGCGGTTGCGATTTCTGCTCAACCTGGTCGAGGCTGGTTCAGGTGGTAGGGTCAACCTGATTTATAGTTGAGGCGCGGGAACAATCGGTGGAGAGAAAATGACGCCTCAACCCGGATTAGGTTGAAGCGCGCTGGAACAGCCCCATAGAATAGAGCTCACCGAAACAGCTGCGACCACGCCCGGCCGTGCGACGGTCAGAACGTACTCCGGACCAGCTCCGCAGCTCGAGGTCTGTTCGCCGCCGAGCCGCTGCTAGCCGGCAACGTTGTGCGGATTGGATGGACAGGTTGGTGGCGGGCACCGGCGTCTCTGAGGCTGAGTTGATGGCGAGCCTCCGACCGTGCGCACCGTCCGGGGTCAGGATGTTCTCCAGAAGAACGATGATGATGCTTACACTGTAATCACATTGGTGGGAGGATGTATTATATACAGTGTGTTTACTGTTTTGTTCAATTGCTACAGAGATATACATAAAAAAGTTTTGATAGCAGAATAGTGCATATTAAGTACTTGGGCACTAGTTTGGCTTCCACAGCCAGAATATTACACCTAAGTGAAGATGAAGTAAAACCTCAGTCAAGTCCCGCTTCATCGTAATGCGGCCATCGTGTCTGCCCTGCTTATCAGCCACAGCGGGAGTCATAAGACGCAGCCGAAGCCAGAGTACGCCATCTGATGCGCTCTGCCGTGCGGCCAGTGCGAGGCCGAGCGAAACCCTGGCCGTTATGCCGGCCCGCCGTACGGACGCTGCTGACCTCGGCGGCGACCTCTCATCGCCGCGGGCTGGGACGGCGCCCACAACAGCGACGAGTGGGCGCGGCGAGAGAGGTTCAATGTAGTCACCACTGAGCTTCCAGCATTCACGGACGCAGCAGCAGACACAACAACCACCTGACTCCAGCGGCGCACCGTCACTGCGGGCGCCGTCCCAGCCCGCGGCGATGAGACACAGTGCCGACTGACGGTTATTTATCATTCAGTGGAGCGAGTACCGCCATGCTGTCAGACGGAAAGGTGCCGATGTCTCCGTCAATTTCCTGGCCCGTTGTGACAAAGCCCTGCAAAGCGACATCATCGGTGCTGCCGGCGGGGCCTGACCTCGAAATCCGAGCAGGGTGATGTTGGCCTCCCGGTGCTGCCGGCGGGGCCTGACCTCGAAATCCGAGTAGGGTGATGTTGGCCTCCATAAAACGGATGGCAGAGCAGGCAGAAAATTCATTGGTGGCCCGTATTGCTTTGTCCCGCATGCGGAAGAACCACGATGAGCTCATCCGTGGATCCGGCAACCGCCAAAGTGGTCAAACTGGCATCGTCTGCTCCTTGGTGACAAAGCTGAACTGCCTATCAGATGTCAACTGAGTTACACAGGCAAGGTTGCTCAGGATGTGCTCATCCATGAAGTCCCTGACCTTGACATCCAGCTGGATATCATGAGGGCAGAAAATAAGTCCAAGCCACAGGAAGACACATTCTGTACAATCTATGTGGAGGAAGGCAAACACTCTGTCTACCAGCTGCATGACTGCTCCTCAACCACCATAGCCAGCATCTATCAGCATTCAGCAGCTACCTGTGGTGAGGCCTTGAATCTTCACCTGCCATCCTCCTGAAGCTGTCTGGCACAAACAGGACTGCCATGCTGACCTAGACTGGTAGTCCATGTCACAAACAAATTCAAGTTGCAACAAGTTCTTCCTCAGCAGGGAAGCACATGCCACCTCATCATCATATCCAAAGACCTTCTACAAAATCTACAGTACCTGAACCTCAAATGTGCCTAAGGTCAAACACTCCTAATGCAAGCCCTCACACACCATATTGTGCTGACATGGAAAGGTCAGTCCACTCCTAATAAAATACATATAAATGTGATAGATGGATTTTCAAGGTAATTGGCAAAACTAGTATAATCTGACCCAGACTACCCAGTTTTCTCCCATGTGGCTGAAGAGGGTCTACTGGCTTCATATGACCTTCAACTTGACCAATGTCGCCCACTGGATGTCCTTCCTGCCAGAAGCAAATAGTGGGAGCTGAAGCATCTTGAACTCATCCTGCAAGGTTGAGTTAGATGGCCAGAGTCAGCGCTTGCTGGACTGAGTTATACCAAAACTAACAAAGGAACCCATGTGAGCAGTGTGATTGTAAAGGGTCCTGCTGTATAATCATGGTAGAACATAGCAAGGAAACATATCATGGATGATTATACCTGATCACAGTGGCCTAGCAACATCAAAAACTACTATGTTATGACATCAATCTTTCTTAACCACTGGTCTGATCTGATCTGACACAGATTCTGATTGAATTATGTTAGTTGGTTGAGATAGAAAGAGAATCAACCTTTTCCAAGCTGAAGTAGGGTACAGCACAGCTACTACAAAAACAGAGCTTTGACATCTCCATAGTGCAGAAACAGGCCCATTACTTTGACAATTGGCATTCACAGTGATACATTCATATTTATATCTTCAAGGAAATAGTCACACTCACCAAACAAGAACAATAATCGCAGCCAGCATACGCCTCCTGGAGCAAAGTTCAATCATTCTGCTTCAAACAGTAGAAGTTCAAAGATACACTGTTCTTGTAAAACAACACTTCAACTTTACTTAAGTGTTAGCAATACAACTGTTGCATTAAATCATGCCACCCTGAAACATGACCATGACTAAGGTTTCCCACGGCTTCAGCCATAACATGTTGATCGTCAGTAGTACATTCTAACCCCAACGTCGAAGCTGAACAATAATGCTGAATGTTCAAACTTCAGTGGAGGGGGGGGGCAGAAACGCCGTAATCGTATAACAGACGTGTGTGCGAGTGTAGAGAGCTGTGACTGAAGCAAGGCCGACTGCAGACGTGTTTATGCCGTCCTGTATTATCACCCTGTCTATGCCTTGGTGCAAAGCCTTATAGGACCTTGGTGTTCACCGGGTGTTTATTCTGTTCAGTTCAATCCAAGGTTCAGTTCCAAGGCCTTATATACCCAGTTCAATCGCGGTAAAATCGAATAACGATAGAATGAATGAATCAAGGCTATGAATGAATCAGGATCGAGTGCTGTTCAGTGACGTTCCATTACGTGATGCTTGAACACGATGGCATCACGGAAAAGAGATATGCAGGAGTGGCCACTCCCCGGCTTTCCCGTTGCTGTCGGCGACAGCGCAGTGCTCATATTCGCTCGTACGATTTCTTTCAGAAAGGAGAAGTCGCTCAGCTGCCTGCTTCAGCCCGGGACCCTATGAAGTATGAGACCCATTCATACGTTAAAATGTGATGCTTGACCACCTTTGTGTTGATTTAAATATATATATATATATGCTATTCCAAATAGCCTCTTAGTGGACAAATAGCATCTAACATCTAGCTTATCACCGCGTCTTTTTCTTTCTGGCTTCTGTAGAAACTGTGCTGTGACTGTCGCCAAAAGCGCCGAAGTGTCACCTCCCTTCTCCGTGATGGCACAACGTAAATCTGGCAGCATGACGTCATTAAGGTGCGAAGGATTTCTCCATTCTCCAAGGATTTCTTCAAGGAAATAGTTGTATTACAAAATTATTTCGTATTCGGAATTATAGACACATCGCCCTTTCACATAGTGAGATTTATCGTGTAAATAGATAGGCCTAAAAATGGTCTTCTTCCAAACACACCAGTGCAAGATTACTTTACTATATAACACCACTGCCCAAAGTGTGTTTTTTTTTACTCTGAAAATCTGTAAGTGTAACATAACTTGAGAAGCTATAAAGAAACAAGATAAGCAAAAAATTGCATGATTCTTTATAAGCAGCCCAAATTTTTATCTGTACAATGGTGAAAAGAGTGGATTATCACTCACACTAATGTAATTAACGCTGTCGCTAGCCTTGTCAATCAGCACAAACTCGTGAAGGAAGACACACACTCTGCGTATCAGCTGCATGACTGCTCCTCCACACTGGCGGATCCAGAAAGTGTGATTTTGACAGTTTGGGGGGGGGGGGCAAATCCCACAAATTATCGCATAATTCTGAAAACTCATCGATCACTTGCTTATGCTATCAATAACTGATTTTAAAACAAACTTTCTCTTAGTACAAGTTGCTTAGTTTTGCGACAAACTCAGAAATTGTCAAATTTGCGCCGATTTTGGGTGGTTGGGGGGGGGGCCATGGCCCCTTTGGCCCCCCTGGATCCGCCCTTGCTCCTCCACCACCATAGCCAGCATCTATATGCAGGGGCGCCGGAACTGTCCGAAAGTTGGAGAGGCATGAGGCATTCTGAAGTCGATTCTTTCCATGCAACGCCATAGTCGTAATGTTAAAATCTGACAATGTTGGAGCCTGGGGGGCGGCTGGGGCAGCTTCCCTTCTTCCCTTCTCCCCTCTCCCCCCCCCCCGGTTCCTGCGTCCTTGGCTGCTTGTGGTGAGGCCTTGAATCTTCACATGCCATCCTCCTGAAGCTGTCTGGCACAAACACGACTGCCATGCTGACCCAGAATGGAAGTCGATGTCACAAACAAATTCAAGTTGCAACAAGTTCTCAGCCATACCATGGATGTTTCTCATCCATGGCCATACTGTTGTTAACACCTGAGATTACCCTTCATCGCGCACCTGCCCAGAAAGGAAATGCTTCAGGTCATTTGGTAGCTGAGACTTAGTACCAAATTGGCGCGAAGGCTAAAGCGTCAGTTTTCACCACCCTTTGTGTTTACAAATCGCACGCACTGTCAAGAATTCCACGTGGGCGTGTCGCACCGGTACGAAAATAAGCAATTTAATTGTAATTCAGTGTATATTCAAATAACAGTGTTCATCGTGAGAGGCAAAGTCCGGGCGCAAATGCTTACCAGTAATGCTTTAATCTTAGCTTGACATTTACTTCATATACATAAAGTCTGGTGGTCAAATGAGTATCACTATCGCTTTCTACGTGTAAAATGATTCATTTATCATGTGTTGCATAGCTTTCGTAGATATTTTGTGTATAGCGACCTTTTGTGACCTGACCCTGACCTTGATCTTTGTCAATAATCTCACTTTCGATCATGCGGGATGCGTAGGTATCATATGTTTAACAGGAGTTTGGGTGATAATGATCACAATCAAAGGCTTTGGATGGAAAGTACCTATGGTCCATCAACTAGAATACCCTTATTTTGACATTTGAACTGACTGTGACCTGATATTTGACCTCAATTTGACATTTTTGAATGCTTTAGATTTGTATCATGAGCGCTTTAAAATGTCGCCTTGCGTGTCTTGCTGCGATAATTGGTTTGGAAGATAACCATTGGGTAGGGGCATTTCACGCTCCCGGTCAATGGTGTTCAGATCAGACCGCCGTCAATGCCAGGTTAACCCCTGCCAGTGTGTAGGGGGGTGGATGCCACCCCTCGGTTTTTCCAGGATAACTTGCATTATTATGAACTGATTGCGATGAAACTTTCAGAACCCTACTTTGCATCAATTTGACACATACCCTGTAAATTTCATACTTCTAACCCGTATGACCCATGACCTTTGACCTGTTTCTCAAGGTCGTGTTTGGCAAAACTGGTGTCCCGTATTAACGATCCTTGAAACATGTGCAGTTCCAGAGTGTTTGTTGTTCAGGAGCATATGCAAAGGTGTTTCTTGGTGACAGATGTGATTTCTATAGAGATCACGATCTCGTTTTCAGAGGTCAACAGAGGTCACTGACCTCCGATGACCTCAGATGTCTTTTTTCGTCTTCTGTCCATTCTAAGGTCAGTTTGTGACGCTGATATTAATTCTGGGATCCATTTTACATAATTATATGTTACACTGGGGTCATGCGCTGCCAAGGTCAACCGAGGTCGCTGACCTCAGATGATCTGATATGACCTTTTTTAATTTGTCAGTTTTTAGGTCATTTTGTGATGCTGATTTCAAATTTGGTGTCTATTTAGCATTCTAAGATGTTCTTTTACGATTTTAGCTCGATAAGTTCTCATTTCTTACACATTTACAATTTGATGACATTTTGGTTTTGACATGACCTCAGAAGTCACCCAATGACTGTACTGTATTTAACCGGAAAACAAACAGGAACCACTAAGTACAGGAACCACTGGACTAACAAACGCGCTCTGGCCCTCGCCCGCGCACCTTCGCGCCAGACTCCCCCCGCGAGCAGGCGGCGCTGGCGGGCGCGCCAGCGCCGGCAACAATGCGTTTCTCGTCTTTCGTGGTGACGTCAATGGCCGCCGCACAGGCCGCTGTCTGCGCCGGCACCTCCGCCCCCGCGCCGTCGCATAAAAACAATGGACCCAGGACCTAAAATTCAGATGTCAATGGCTTCCTTGTACGGTCACAAGCAACACGCTCGTTTTTAATCGAAAGCTCTAGCTCAATTAGGGGCCAAACCCAAGGGGGGGTCGACCCCCCCCCCCCCCTACACTGTCACGCAGTAATCTTGCCCTACACGGGCGAGGGTTAAGGGGCTCCAGATGTGACTTATCGCATGAAATGTCCAAACCAATAGCTTCTTACAGTAATACAAATATGTTAACATTTCAAACCACTCAGACACACTCCTTTTAACCCGCGCTTGACCGGGGTCTTATCCAAACACCATTGACTGGGGGAAATATTGCCCCCTCATTTTATCCGGAACCGAAACCGATGATCGTAGCGAGACGCGCAAGGCGGCGTTTGAAAGCTCTCATTGATACGCATCTAAAGTTTACTCAAATTTTTCAATTGAGGTCTCATTAGGTCTAGGTCGGGATAAAGGTCAAAATTCACATTCATATTCATATTCATATCAGATACAGGATAAAGGTCACAATTGGCCTGTTGTACCCATTCAAATCGAGCTCCGTTTCCAAGTTCACTGTCTGATCCATCTTGAGTTGGCACATCGTACATACAATGTGCCCAGTGCTTATCAATTTTTTGCCTTAAATTGATTAACTGTCACAGCAGAGACACGATGAGCGGGCAGATAATTCCATCGGTTAAATGGACTCGAACTGCAAACGAGTTGCGTCGGCTCTGATCGTGGTGGCTGGGTTCTGCAGTTCCATTGATTGGCCCCTAGTGGGTTGCAGCTGCAGACAACTGAAAGAAGACCTAGGATCCAAGTCGATGCCAAGAGTGAACATCTGGAATAAGATTATCACGCACCTCTCCCACTCCTGTGGTACAAGTGTGTAGTCCAAGGATCGCACGCCTCTCTGAAGGAAGTCACGGAGACCAGGAGACCAGCTTCGCTGGCCGCCTCTTTGGACCCTCTCGACCAACTTCTGATCTGCTTCGGTTCTGTATGCGGCCCCACCACCGTGTTTGCATCCTAGGTGGAAGCTGGCACTTCACAGAGTCTGAACAGAAGTGGAGTGTTGGCGTGTCAATGGTTTACAAACACGCTTGATTAACAGGCCATAACTCTAGATGCCTTTGATGACCGCGTTCCGTGCCTGCTTCCTGAATTTTTAATTTGCCTCCACATGAATCCGAGTCACGTACCACTTAGACACTCCAGGACGAGTGCAGTTGTCCCAAAATGTTCGATTGGAGAGATGACACCCAACTGTGAATAATTTTCCGACTCTCCATTCTCCCATTTTAGGAATGAATTTCCAATCAACAAATCTCAATCTCGTAATTATTGATTCCCATTGATCAATAACTGACTAAAAATACATGATTTCAATTAAAACAACTGCTTTTCATATTGCAAACAGTAATCAAGTCGTTTACATTTTCTACATATTCACTCTCATGTCTTAGGCCGAATTTTCCACTCTACACCAAGCCAAAATGATAATCTGGGGACACTGGACATGTCTCTCATAAGTATGAAGTGGTTGGAGCTCAAAACCGAGTGAAGCATCTCGCACTTCGATTCAGGTTGAAAGGCATTCAGCCAGTGCTCGGAACCCAACGCGCCAACGAGCACCAGACCGTCCTGCAAGAGCGACAGCCGACATCATTGGAGGAGAATAATATTTTCGTGTCGTCGGCGAAGAGCATCGCTTTACAACGAACAACCTCTGGCAAGTCGTTCACATACAGAACAAAGAGGAGAGGGCCCAGCACAGAACCTTGGGGAACCCAACTCCTGACTGGCTCCCAGCTCGAGGGAGTGTCATCCATGACCACACGCTGCTGTCTGCCAATCAGGGAAGTCCTCGATCCACTCGCCAGGAGGCGGCCGCCGATCCCATATGCCCAGAGTTTCTGCAGAAGTCGACGATGCGGGACGCTGTCGAAGGTCCTTTACTAAAGTCGAGATAAGCTACGTCAACTTGCTCACCATTCTCTAGTCTTCTGGTCCAGTCGTCAAGAGCTGTCAGAAGCTTTGAGACGCACACTAAACGCCTCGGCCTGAAGCATTGCTGCGCCATCATTCAGCGAAAGCTCATGGTCGCGTCAATGAGTCATAATAGCATCGCGAAACGATTGACTCCAGCAGTTTGCAGGAAGACTGAGTTAAACTAACTGGTGGTAGTTAGATGGCAACTGCTTGCTTCCCTTTTTGTGGATGGGCACTATTTGTCCTAGCTTCCAGTCTGACGGGAGACGTCCACTACCCAGTGACTGCTGGAAGAGCTTTGCTAATGGCGCTGCTAGTGATCGGGCACGTCCCCTTCAGCGATGGCGGGTTGACTCCGTTCCTTCCCCCCCCCCGACCGAGGCTCCAAAAGGCCTAAGACCGCCAGCCTGTCTCTCACTTCCGCCACAGTGACCTCTCCTCTTCGAGATCAGGGACCATTGTAGCGCCTCGGCAACATCGGTACACGCTCCACGGCCTCGGAGGTGAACACACTGCAGAATAATCTGTTTTGCAGCGTTGCCTTCTCCTGACCATCAGACACGTCTACGCCGTCAGCGTCCTTCAGGTCCTCGACGCGTGATTTTGTTTTTAGATTTGGGATAAAAGCGAGACAGATAGATAAAAGCGAGACATAATATAATAATAATAATAATGTATTTTCATAAAAAGGTCATAGATAATGGTACAATATCATGGCTATGGATTGGCACATAGCCGTAGGCTTAGCCGTGGTGTCTCTCCCGCCCAATCTGAGGCTGTTCTATGTTCAGCTATAATAAACGGGCGATACAAAAACAACAAAAATTAACAGTTTCAAAACAAATCACAGTTCTCGCCATCACTCCGGCCGCCGGATACACCCCACCCTCCCACTCCACCAGGCTGCTAAGTGCATCACGTTACCATTCGGGGCTTCCCCAGGTCAGTCCGCAGGTCAGTCACATTATAAACGTTAACAACTTAGGATGAACGGGGCCTCGGTTAGGTTCCACTCAGCAATTATAAGCAATATTCTCAAGTCCGGATCTAGGGCAAAATCCTTTGGAAGTTTTAACTTTGCAGCAGCAATGCCAGCATGTGTCCGCTTAAACATGTTACAATTTTGCCAATTTTTTACTGTGACAGTTTGTATGCAGAAACTTTGAGAATGGCACCATACGGACCGACCAGGGTACCATCTGAGCTCATTTAAATGAAGCTGGTGTCGAGCTGAGGTCTAGTTCAGTATTCCCTGCTGGGGGCTACCCCCGATAGTTTTTCGCCTGCCGCTTCTGAACCGTTTGGCCTAGCGTCTTGAAACTTTTGGACTTTTCCTAGAATTGAATGACGCGTGGGCGTGTTATGTCAAAATTTTGAGAAAATATGCCTTGCAGAGGCGGCTCCAGGATCATGTTTTGGGGAGGTCGCTACGAATGCGGTTGTGCGGCGCATGCTTCCTTCGTAGTTTGCGGTGGAACAAAAAGCGTCTGAAACTATGTCACTGCTATATAAATCATACGTGCTTGGATTATACATATTTTGAGGCAGAGGCGCACTCAGATACAAAAAATGGGTTGCGATATCCTCCATCAAATTAGGCCCAGCTTCAAATTAGTAAGATGATAAAAAGCGTTCCGCACATTGTGCCCCACACGTTGTTTACCTGGATCCGCCTTTGCGCAATATATTACATTTAGCAAATTACATCAACTAAACTCACATGTGACGTTCCTATCATCCCAAATAGTCACGAACAGCACATATTTGTTGTACAAAATTCCCCCATTTTTCATCCCTGAGTACGCCTATGATTTTTAATTTTGGTACTTGTCCCATTTATATATTAAAGACTATTACATTGAAAGCTCAAAAACGTTTCGGACATTAAAAATCGTTTGAATCACATGGCCGCAATGACCTTTAAAAAACAAAATCGTATTTTTTGCCCCCTAGCCCCCCATTAAAAAAAAATCAAAAAAAATCGGGGTTTAAAAAGAAAGATCTTTTCACGACTAATCGAATGGTGTTCGTCCCATCCAAATCAATCGGCCGAGCAGTTTTCGAGATCTCTGGGGGGGGGGCAGAGTCTGCCCCCGCAGGTAAACGTAATTCTGGCCGCCCGCAGGGAATAGGGTTAAATTATATAATTTTTAATTTATTAATCTTAACAAAGGGCATGTTTCTAGACCATATTTATCTCAGAAATACATAGCCGACATTTATTTGTCTTTATTTTTTATTTATATTACTTCATCAGTTACCATACTTAGAGAGCCATTATTCTTTCAAAAATAAAGATATTGCCTTGCAAATTTTTTAATATGCGGATCTCTAGCATATATTCCTGATTTTTTTAAATATTATAAATTTTTGATGTTATGACCATCCCCCCCAAATCTGTCATCTTTTTTCTCAAAAATCGAGATTGAAATTTTGTAGGTCATTATATGTTCTATCTTTTGACGTTTTTGGTTTGCATTTTATTCTCTATGTGGTCTTTGTAGGGCCTGTTTAAGTTTGGCTGATTTTATCGTCAAACTCGTGTGTAATGAGGTCACAAAATTTGTTATATCTAAAAAAAAAAATCACTTAAGATGTCAAAATGATGCACTAAAAGTTTCAAGTTGATAGCGCTACTTTGTTGTGAGCTATCGCGAAAACCCGTCAGGGGGGCCCCCGGTCAAGCGCGGGTTAAAGTGTATGTCAACATAGATTTGTCCCTAGTGATTCTCAGATCGTGGCGAGGCTCTTGGTCATGTGTAAGGGCAAAAACCACATTGTTAACCATATAGTTAGTAGGTACTAGGTACCTTTTGATTAGCATTGACAGTGTTGGAATTTTCATTTCAGGACCTGGTCCCGGAGAGCAAAATGACCTGCAGATTGAGAGCAAATTTCTGACATTTTCAGACCATTTTCATTTTCAAAAATGTATAATCTCAATGTTTTCAAAAGACAGCTGATTTAAGAGGTTATCCATGTGCATTGCAGACCTTGTTGCACTGTTGAGTGTTGATGGCTCATTGTCCAGTATCTGGTAAAAAATAGCTAGCTGACTTGTTTAAATATTTTTTGCTTACGTGTGACAACAGACACTGCTTTTTACTGACACAACAAATGAGTGTGCTTAACCTACAAAATTGAAAATGAAAATTTGAGCAGTAATTCATGAAAAGAGAGTAAATGTTTCAAGAGAGCAAAATCTTGTGACCCTCAAAAGACCAGAAAATGACCAGAAATTCCAACACTGAGCATGGCTTATATTACCTTCTAAATACATATTTATACGACTAAAATATCCCTAATATGAGTGGGCATTAGACTTGACAAACCAAGAAAATCATGTTCATGGCCCTGGACTCGTGAATAGGGACCTCAGAAGTGCCATAAATTTGGGGTCACCTTGGAGGCAGGGGCGTCACCACTGGGAGGCCGCCTCTCAGTGTCGCTCTGGGCCTCCTAGATTAGCATAATTTTAACATTAACCCCATGGAAGTATGGGAGTGAGAGACCAAACACTTAGCTTCCCTTCCAACACCTGGCTTTCCCCCACTCACAATTGTGTGGCGATGCTCCTGCTTTTGGGGGTTGGCGATCACGAGGGTTATTAGCTGGATCCCTGGCACAAGGTCGCAACCTCATGGAGCCTTAGCCCTCTAGTACTCATGAATTTGAAGCAGACAGGCCAAATTAAATGTACCAATAGAGCTCAGTAAATGCTTTCTGGCGCCATATCATTCGCAGTGCTCGTAGACTGAATGCAACCTTTGGTGGGTGCACCCCTCTGTCATTGAAGCGAAGCCACTCATTTCAGAGCACTGCATGTTGGTTGGCTGATGCATCCATTCTAATTGTGACTATGCCTATTAATTATGAATCATTTCCATTCCGTTATTAATCATTCATCATATTTCCAACAGATATTTCAAGATGAGTGATGAGGAAGATGCCAACATTCCAGATGCAGCAACCTGCCAAAGCAGATGCGTGGAATTTGCGAAGATAACGGGAACTGACGAGGCTTGCGCCCAGTTTTTCCTGCAAGATCATGAATGGGACCTTTCTGTAAGCCAAGCTTCTAAAACATAGATACCTAATGTAGTTATGTTTATTAGTTCTGCTCTGATATTATGTTCCCTTTTGTGCATTTAATTCCTATACCCATCTCTTTTCTCTTTCGCATTTCTGTCATATAACTATGAAGGTGATAAATGACCTAATATCTAGTAATGACTCGCAATTGTAGCAAATTATTTCCAAAATCACCAATTTCCCACCTCCTCAAAACTAAGTTTGTAATGTGTTTCAGAGATCGATAAACTCCTATTTTGAAGCTCGGACCTCCGGTGGAGGTGTACATCTCGTTCCCGGAGCCGGAAGTGGAGAAGCATCTGCCATTATTACCATCGAGTGGGTTTTCTTTTTGTGCTTGTTCCAAGTGACTTGTTATCTAGGATCAATTACAAAACCTGGCTCTTGATGGCTTTAACGGGTGATTGCTACCCTTGTTAATATTTACGTGTTTTATTTTCGACGTTCAATTGGTTTGAATGGTTGAGTGGTGTTTGTACTTTGTTGTTACACAGTTGAAAGTGCACTTATATGCGATCGAAAGTGTTTATCTGTCTCAAAGTATTGCTGATAACATGGCTTTATGTATTGATGTTTTGGTAACGAGAGTGAGTCACTCATGCGTCATAAAAATATATACTGTCTGATTTATCCAAGGTAGTTAATCTATTGCCAAAACCAAAGTCATATTCGTATTTCTCAGCTCAGGATACCCATTACCGCCTTATTTCAAGAAATCTGTCATGGAGATATATTCACTTTAACTGTGCGTGCAGGTTGATGGCAACTGACTGAAGCCTGTGACCGTCAGTGATGACGCGGCCTCGGCGCTGGACAGCGGACGGAAGCGGCGGAGGTCGGCGGAGGACAGCGCCGACGACTCCAAACCGAAACTCACCTCGGCACCGCCCACCAAGTTCTCCTTCATCACCTGGAACATCGACGGTCTGGACGGTAGATGTCTCAAGCATCGGACTAAAGCAGTGTGCAAAATCATCGAAACGTAAGTTAAACACGCGGATCTGTCGTTCAATGAGTCGCATATTTTATTTTATTCTGATGTGCGTTTATTTGTATTGATGGCCTGTATACTTACGTCAGAGGAAAAATTGCGTCCTTATCTCCGTCTTCCCGCTGTTGCAGTGAGGCCCCGGACATAGTCTTCCTGCAGGAGTTGACTCCAAACACTTGCCTGTACATTGAGACTAAGCTGCCGCAGTACCAGCTTGTATCGGCCGGCTCGTCGGACCACGACTACTTCACAGCAACGCTGCTGCGCAAGTTCCGAGTCTACTCTGACAGCCATCGTGTCATCGAGTACCGGCACTCTGACATGATTCGCAATCTGCTCTGTGTCGAGGTCAGAAGAAAGGACGCAATGAGTCGTGAGACCGCTTACCGGCTTAGGAAGCAAACGCTACTTCTGAAGTTTTGGGGAGAAATGTACAAGATGCGTAACCTTGCCTACATAGGTATTTTTTAGGGACATATTAAGTCTGCAGTGCCTTTAGCCAGATTTGTCATTAACTCGTCTGTCCGTTTATGTGTGAGCTCATCTGATGATAAATATCTGATATTTTGTATTTGTCATTGCCATTGAAAACATTATCGTCACTCCGATTGCCTTTTTATCAGTCATTTGCGATTTCAGGCGCACATCGGCCCTCTGAAACTGACGTTGTTCAACACTCATCTGGAGTCAACCAAGGAACACTCGGACACCCGCAAAGAGCAGCTCAAGGACTGCTTCTCCCGTCTAAAGGCCACAAGTCCCGACCGCGTGGTCATCTTCGGCGGAGATCTCAACCTCCGTGATCAAGAGGTGAGGTGATAGTTGGTTGTAGCACCGCATCTATTTCTGTATCATTACGCAGTTGTTGACCGATGGATTGCCTCAAGCCCATGAGCTGTGGCAAGCATGCACGTACGTATTTTGTATCTATCTAATGTGATAATCTGAATCTTTTGTTTTGGAGAATGGATAATTATTTTATCATGAAGAAAGCGAAATGCTCAAGAGTGAGATTAATCAATCAATAAAATATATTTGCTTAGAAAACATAAACAATGCTAGTGCAATTGGTGCAAATGCGCTCTGAATATAGCAAGGCACCTCTCGCAGACTTTAACACAAGGTCAGCCAACCGACCGGGCCGGTTAAACGGGAGGGCATCGCCCAATGTCCGCCCATCCAAAGTAAGTACGTTGCTGGCCCGTTTGACCACCTACTTGCCAGATCAATCATTTTGCATCGAATTTCTCAACCATATCGCTTTTACTTCGTACAGTGATTGATTTACCGTCAGTTCTGTCCGTGAGACACGCGTGTCGGTGCGTCTGTGTGCAGGTTACAGCCGTGGGTGGCCTGCCGCCGGGTGTGTCCGATCTCTGGGAGCGCAGCGGCCGTCGCAAGGAGGTGGAGTTCACCTGGGACACCATGCGGAACACCAACCTGGAGATGCCCGGCCGCTTCAAACCTCGGCTCCGCTTCGACCGGGTCTACCTGCGCGACTCTGGCCTTGTCACGCCGGATCACTTTGGCCTGGTGGGCCTGGAAAAGGTGGCAGGCACTCAGAGCTTCCCCAGTGATCACTGGGGCATCCGGGTGCACTTCAGTATTGTGCAGTAACGGCCGGTGGGCACGGGTGTCGCTGGTAGGCGCAATGGTCTGTTATTCCTCGCAGGTGCTTGATCGTTGGCAAAGGCTGCCCTAGACGGAAGGGGCAACCAGTGATTCTGGAATTTCCAGCGTGACGTCCAGCACGGAGCAGTAGTGTTACATTTCATCTATGAGTGGAACTATTGTGGTTCCAGGGGTGTCATGGATGGCTCTTGTTTGTACTTTTTCTTTTGTCCAGAATATAGCATTTATAGTACGTGTGGGTGTTAACACTCTCCCGTTTTTAACACGTGGTGTTAACACGTCCCGGCCACGTCGGGCCCGGGACGTACGAAGCAGGAACGTCATTTTTTAAATAAATTAAGTCGGAATGTTTTTGTATGGATGGCTTTCAGAGGTCAGGACCCGCGCTCAGCAGAGCTTAGTTGCGCTGGTCCTGACCTCAACCACCGACGATTGGCGCAATTCTGTTGGCCCGGCATAATTTAAGGGACGGAAAGTTTTAGTGCCCGAACATACCTGGACCACGGTCCGCTCCGCTCACTGACGCACCATGACCTTGAGTGGCGACCGCTGCCACCGGCGCAGGCCATCTCAGTCAGGAGCAAATCAGCGGAGCGCCGAAGCGGCTCGAAACCCGGGCTGCCACTACACCGGGATAAGGTCAGAAGACCAGCGCATCTCCACTGAGCTACAGGGTGGACCAATTAAAAGTGAGGGGGCCAGTGGAACTTCAATCTCGTCTTGAGAGACATCATTTTTTATTGTTTTGGCAAGTTTTAATCTTTTTCTCCCAAGTTTAAATCTCTTCTCGTCTTGGTGATACTTTTTGCTCTCTATTTTTTTCTCTCGTTGGGCAGAATTATCAGACCCATGTCACAGCGGACAAGCATCAATTTTAGCGGACAAAAGTGAGGAGGCAAAGGCTCCCTCTTTTTTTAGAATGCGGGCGTAGAACAGGGGGGGGGGGAGGCTGTTCCTACCCTATGCGTCCTGGCAAGTCATATCAGAAATGGAGGCTAGTAAGTTAGTGAAAGTACAATGATATACAATAGCTCTTATGGCGAATGGGTGTGGTTCTTTGTTCAGATTGACTGAGCCCCTGGGTCCCGACCGTTTCCGTGTTAACATCGCAATCTTATCAAGATTCGAGAGGTATCCTAACATAAAATGGTTTTGTTTTTTGGTACCAATATATCGAATTATTGAATTAGTGCAGAAATGGAAGTGAACCCCATTAAACAAACTCCTGATGGCGTCGCCCCACTAGCGTTTCGTCAATATGTGAACGCGTTGGAGGAATCCTTCCCGACTGAGTGACATCATGCTGCCAAACTTATTTGGTAACCCCAAATGACGCCGGTTATTTACGTCAACGTTGTTATGAATCACAATCTAACAAATCACACGTGGCTACAGGATCAGGATGGATGGATAGGTAGGTGAGGTACCTTTATTGAGATTTGAGGTTTACATGTAGGTGGCCTCCTGCACTTTGTTTAAGTTAAATAACCTTATGTTAAAGGTTAAATTTCCTGCAAACAAAGATTGAGATAGTTTGATGTTAGATGATCAAAAGATCCCTTAGACAAATTTGAATTGATTCATGAAGTAAAAATGACATTAGTCATTAGGTAGTCTGGTGCAAGGTCTGGTGTCGCTGTCGGATGAGTGCCTGTTTGCTGGTATCACAAATTGCATATCAACGCTCATGACAAATAACCAGGGACATTGCCCGATTGGCACTAGCCCACGGCGACGGATACAAAACATAGCGAACTATTTTAGCTTACTTCAGTCAAGTTTAGCCATGAATCGTAGCTGATCTATTTCATCCATGGTAATTTAAATTGGCCAGTAGTCACCCTTCATTAAAAACATGTGACCCAAAAATGACAGCATCTAAAATGGAAATCCCTTTGCCCCCAGGGCCCAGGCCACCTCTTCTGAATGGCCACCCTGAAATCAGACTTATGAATGATTCAATCATGATTCACTGACAAAAATGAATGATTCAATCACTCAATATTACCACTGATGAATGATTCACAGGCTTATGTGAATCAATCATGAATGATTCATTCACAGTAATTAGCAATTTGTATGTGCAAATAACAGTGCATATATTCAGAATGAGGGTGTTTTCAGACCAAATGAAGGTGCTGACAGTGATCTTGACATTCACATGTGTTGACTCAGTTCCATTCCCCTATTGTTTGTATAGTTTCTACTGTCCCCCCTAAAAATGATGCATTGTGCTATGAATGATTCAATCATGCTATTTTTGTTGTACAAATGATTCAATCACGCTATTTTTGTTGCATGAATGATTCAATCAATGATTTATTGAATCATTCATGAGGTGAATTGATTCATGAACAATTCACATGAAATAAGAATGATTCAATCAAAAAGAATGATTCAATAAAACAAATATTCAATCAGAATCATCCACAAGTCTGCCTGAATGAGGTAGTTTGTTTTTAGTTAAATTTTTAATTGCTTGCCAAATGTGCTAAAAGTATCCCAATTTGTGAAATAATTTGCATGCTTGAGCTTGTAAGCTGCTCGGGTTTAAATGGGTTGATTTTTACTTGAATTGTTTAGGTTATTTGGCTTAAACATGCATTGGAGTTACTACTTAGTACTTACTATGGTGTTTATTGTTGTTTGTGCTCATGGACCAGTATGCTATGTAAACCAAGTTTGCACACCAACTTACAAATGATTTGGCATACTTTTTAACAATATTTTATTTTATTTCTAGCACTCTTTTGAGGAAAGACAGCATGGGTTCAGCACTGCTCCAGTGTGTCCCAGATCTCCTGTGCTCTTCAAAAACAATAAGCATATCAGAAGAAGATAAGACTAAAGCAGGAGATGGTGCAAATCAGGTTTTTCATCAGGCCACAGAGCAATACCTGAATATGCTGTCAGGTCAAGATGATTGCCCATTTCCAGCGATGGCCAAAGCTCTGAGTGATCGCTGCTGGGAAGAATTGAACACCAGTCATTGGGCAGAAGTTCCAGACATATGGAGAGTGCTATACTCATATGCAGCTTTGTTTCGCTCAACATTTCATTTGAACTCATACATATTATCCTCACAAGCAGATGCACTGGCAGTCAAGGATGCTCTATATCACTGTGACATGGGTCTGATAATGGGGAAACCAGTGCTTGATGGTTTACTGACAAGACTTGCCACTCATTGTCATAAAGCGCTGTCTTCCTGCCTTGCAAGAGACATCGATAACCCCCTCGACGCTGCTGGCGTCTGTGATGAGTCCGCCAGCCGTGTGGACCCGTCTCCACCAGTCTCAGACCCGCTGCCTCGGCTCCACTGTCCGTCCGTGGAGCGGTTCGTGCGGGATGTGTTCGGCCGTCGGCCCGCAGTGCTGACCGACTGCGTCTCCCACTGGCCGGCGCTGCGCTGGACTCTCGCCAGTCTGGAGCGCGCCGCCGGACACCGCACCGTGCCGGTCGAGCTGGGCGGGCGCTACACGGACGCCGGCTGGTCGCAGCGCCTCATGACACTCGGCCAGTTCATCGAGCAGCACGTGCGCCGGCCTGCCCCGGACGGCCGCACCGGCTACCTGGCGCAGTACGAACTCTTCGAGCAGATCCCGGAGCTGGGCGCCGCCGTGCCGACGCCCGAGTACTGCTGGGTGGGCGAGCGGGACGCGGTGCACACCAACATCTGGCTGGGCCCGGCTGGGACCGTGACTCCTCTGCACCACGACCCTAAGCACAACTGCCTGGTGCAGGTGCTGGGCACCAAGTTCGTGCAGGTGTTCGCGCCGGACGAGACGCCGCGCCTGTACCCGCACGAGTCGCCACTGCTGAACAACACGAGTCAGGTGGACGCCGAGCGGCCGGACCGGGCGCAGTTCCCCGAGTTCGCCGCCGCCCGGCACCAGGAGGTGGTGCTCCGCCCCGGGGACCTGCTCTACATGCCGCCCGGCTGGTGGCACTACGTGCGCAGTCTCAGCGTCAGCTGCTCCGTCAGCTTCTGGTTCGAGTGAGCCGGCTGTGTCTATACGGTGGAGCTTCAGGTGAGGACAGCAGTGTGCCAAAATACCGTTAAGCTCGTGTTAAATGTTTGACGTAATGTAACGACAAAATCAGTCTGTTTCCGTGCTGATCGTCTTTTCAAATAAGTATTACGGTTATTTGTTAGCTGGCAATGTCGCCACTATATCGCCGTTTTAGGACCGGAATGTTGTTTCCACATTTAAGGCTACAGTGTATACAGGGTGTTTCATAAACAATGGCAACTTTATAACCGTTATTATATTAATAAAAAGTGGTTTATTTACACATTTCAAAGACCCATACACATCAGAACACTTGACATTTGCATTTATGTACTTGGTTTTTATCTATCTAATAAAACGTCTACACGACAGCTCCCTGAACTTGAAGTTCGATACACTTCTTGGGTTTTCCGCGGAGGTGGCGCACGGCCCGGAGCATTTCTCCACAGTCCATGGAATCAGCAAATTCCTGTACTGTTTTCTTCAGCTCGTCCAGGGTTGTTGGTGGTGCGCTCCTCAGCTCTGCCAGGGCCAAATACTAAAATCGACCAAATGGCGTATTAATCTGTGAGAAAATGGCGTGAACAATGAACAAATCCGTGACCAGGATTTGCAAATAAATCACGATAGGGTGTTGCAAAAAGAATGTTAATTCTAAAATCGCCAGTTCTTATGTATAAAATAAGTTGAGCACTTGCAAACTTTCAAGTATTGTTGAAAATCGCTAAACATTTGGATATTTAACAAGTTGCATGTCAATTTTGTCGTCATAACCTTGGTCATAGCCGTTTGATATCGGAATATGTCAGGTTCACCTCACTGGGCTCAATGGATAAATACGCCATTTGGTCTGTTTTGTCACGGATTTGTAAATGTTCACGCCATTTTCTCACGGATTAATACGCCATTTGGTCAATTTTGGTCTATGGCCCTGGCAGAGCTGAGGAGCGCACCACCAACAACCCTGGACGAGCTGCAAAAAAAAAACAGTTAATGAGTTTGCTGATTCCATGGACTGTGGAGAAATGCTCCGGGCCGTGCGCCACCTCCGCGGAAGAGCCAAGAAGTGTATCGAACTTCAGGGAGCTGTCCTGGAGCCGTTGTATTAGATAGATACAAACTAAGTACATAAATGCTAATGTCCAAGTGTTCTGATGTGTATGGGTGTTTGCAATGTGTAAATAAACCATTTTATTATGAATATAATAACGATTTTAAAATTGCCGTTCTTTATGAAACACCCTGTAGGTAGCATGCGCCATGCACCAGCATTGGTGTTATGCAAAGTTGCTGACTGATTGTTGAGCCAGCGATTATCCTACTTTCTAGCCAGAGGTTCTCATAACTTCTAGATGTCATACAAAGGCTGTGATTGGGTAAAGTTGTGGGCTGGAAAAACTCAAACAGTGACTGGATGGTTGGCTTTTAACTGGACGCAATATACAGCTGTAACACCTGACATGCGCTTATACTGCTATATGGTTATAGCGTCACGTAGTAGAGTCCTGGCTTGATCTGACCTGGCCAACATTTAGACTGCACGCGCGCGACCAAGTAGATTGTATATTAGTGTTAAAATGACTCAGTTATCAAGAGCGCAGACACGCATAACCAGCTCGGCAATGTATACATGGCATGGATGAAGAAGAAGACAATGGGTGCAAATTGACCCAAAGGTGTCGGCGCGCCTTTAAACCCCAATAAACAAACAACAGAAGAAGACTAAAATAGGGTTGCATGACAGCTCCCTGGTTAGTGTTTATGTGGGTTTTATTGGACGTTTTGTGCTGTATAAGGGTATGCAACGCGTCACTTAAATGTCGCGATGGCTTCAGCAGGCGCGCGACTCTGTGGAATGTTACCTGAATACGCAGTAAAACGCATCGCCCGCGGCACCTGCAACTGCCTCCAACCTCCTCCAAGTTCCTCCAATCGTTCCCATAGCTGCTCCTCCAATCTGCTCCAAGCTCGCCCAAAACCTCCTTCAAACTACTCCAATTTGCTCCCGAAATCGAGGGATATGTTCTCGTGGCGCCTCCCGGGAGGAGTTTGGAAGACGCGTACGTGCAGTCGTCACGGTTTAGTCCCAGCCCGAGTTTTACCCCGGCCGAGCCAGAGAGTACACTGGAATAGGAGGAGGCCGACCCGGGGGCCATGAATCTGCCAGCAGAAGCGCAAGACCGCCCAAGTTGTTTACCAGGGAGGCGGGGGGCTGAGAGGGCATCGGAAAGTCACAACGGAAACCGACGGGGGAATCCGCGCGTAAAGGGAAGATCGAGAAAAGTTCACCCACCGAAGCTAAAGAAACTCGCATTTGTGAGTCCCGAAGAATGAATGGGACGGACGACAAGGTTTGGAGACTGCGGCCGAAGTTAAAAAAACCGGGATGGACGAAAAGAAGAAACGACGCGGAACAAGCCCTCAAACGGATCCCCATGATGATTCGGGATAAGCGAAAAGATGGAGTGCGGAGGAACATAGACACGGGTACCTTGTAGTGATTGTCATTCCCAAATTTCCTGACCAAAACCAAATCAAACCAAACCAGGAAGGCATTCTGGTTGCCCAAATATTGACCGATTTTTTGGTTTGAGGCAAAATGTCCAAGATTTGACCGATTTTTACAGTATACCTATTTTTAAACAAGATTTAAGCTGACCGAAAAGTGTCCAAAAATGTATTTCAAAGGGGGGGGCCTGACCCCGACCGATACCGAATCGGTCACACAATTTTTTCGGTTAACCAAAATTTTTGGTTTACCGATTGACACCACTAGTACCTCGGCACCGGATGGAAGAGAGGCGACTGCTGAATCTGATCACGACCTACTCAGACGGTTTCTCGTGGAACGGCGAACTGGGCACCTGTGACATGCTGGAACATGGAGGTCGTTGTGAGCGCGCAGCGGTGAGCTGACGCGAGCGCGGGCTCTCCTCCCCCACCCCACTTTGCCTTTGAGGAGTGTATCAGTGAGTGTCTGGCCAGTGCTATTCATCGTATCTCAGTCAGCGCGGGTTCACACTGATCAGCCTTGTCATCATCACCTCCATCTTCACCATCGTCTTCTACGGAACCGTGAGTCAGCCGCTATGCACCACGACACGACGTCTATTCACGCTGCTCTCCGTTGTCCGGGTACTAGTGCTGATCTGCACCGCGGCCACCTACCCCGCCGACCCCGTGTATCACAACATCATCTTCGTCACTAGCATCATCATTCGCGGCTCTTAACCGACGCGAACACAAGGTGTCCTGTACGACCTGCCGGCCTATTGTACGACCTGCCGCAAAAGGTGACCTGCCGGCCTCGCCGGAGCCCACGTCCTTGGCGGCTGCGCCCCTTCTTTGGCCGACCCGCCGAACCTAGGCCGCAACATAGTGTTTTTTTTGCAACCGCAACTTGAGACGCGCCAGCCGCTCCTTGCCTGCCCTAGGCGGTGACGTCACCACGCCGCTCGGTGTCTCGGTCGACCGACGAGACTCCCGTCCTGCCAGCGGGCCGACTCAACTCAGTTCCGCCTGTGGCGCGGCCCGGCCGGGTCGGGTCGGTGCGCCGCGAGCGCAGCCGCGCAGCGGCGGCCGACGGCCGCAGCGCCGGGGTGTGCACGGACGGAGGGGGAGAAGAAGCGGCAACACCTGCAACGCCATCCGCATCGGTTCCATCAACGTCCAGTCGCTGAAGCCCAAAAACTCCTAGAACTTACTAGACGAACCTGACTCTGCCGCTTCACAGATTAGCCACCGTCAGATCCTTTGCCTCGTCTGAGGATTACGGCACTGCACAACCACGTCGCTCTGACCCGTCGTCTGTCACGACACAGACTTGGCGACGATCTTATCATCAGTCCTGAATCTCCGGCAGGATACCTGTGCGGGCTCCGGCCAGCACTCAAATTAGACTCATAGCATCCCAGGCTCTTTGCACCCTTCCACCATGACAGACGGTCCGAACAACCCCGCAACCAATCCCGCAGCCACCGTATTTGGCAAGTTGGGCGCCTCTGGCCAACCAAACACTGCCCCACGTCCATCACCGCATACTCCGCTTCAAGATACCCACCGACAAGACCCTGGGACAGCAAGCTCGAACGCGGATGTACGGAAAGTCGGACATGAGTATGCGATAGCCGGAGGAACTACCGAAGTGGCAGTAACCTTGCATCATACGGCACAACCAATAACGCAAAACGCCAGCTAGAGTAACAACCCAGAAATAAAGGAATAGCGGAGTCCCTCTGAGCCGCCATTCAGCAGTGACCGAGGACGGCCAACTCGGCGTGATCGGTGTGTCTACCCCCCCCCCCCCCACCTCGACACACGGTCACGGCGCTACAGGCAGACTTGGATCGCCAGCTGCAGCAAGTATTGTGGTGTGTACAATGGACGAAGTGCCATCTCTCGGGACGGGTCCAGCAGTGGGACAGTCACGTGCTGCCAGACGCACGCGCAACCCAGATTGCGCCACTACGCAATCGGCCATTGTGCGTGCAGCGTGCTCACGGGACCCGCCCGGGGTGACCGGTTCTGTGTCTTTCTTCATCTGATATATAAGCTCGTGCACCCTTCACTAAATACACATTCCCTCTTCGGCTACGCTACTGTGTGTATCGAACCACCACGCCGGACCAGCTAAAAATGCTCTACGACAGTATTGTGAAGTGTCCGACCGCGTCCAGGTGATTTCGGTGACCTGAACTGTGACCTTTTCAAGGCTTGTAGCCTCGAAACCTATGACCCCTGCCGTAGGCTCTTAGAGAAGTTTCTCCACAACTCGCTATTCAAATCGGTGACCTATTTCACGCATGCCTCAGGCTCTAGAACTGGATGTTTGTATTGTTAAGCGCCGTGACATCGTTTTAGACTGCCACACCGTTCACTGTGATTATAGCCCCCGTGATTTTACCCGTGTAAGCATGAACAATGCACATTCCCTGTGTTCGCCGTAAACCCGACCGTCACCCGCTCTCGCTGTCTGAACTGCATCGATGAAGGGGACTTCCTTTGCGACCTACTAACCACTGATTGGGGTGGAGTATCTCAGGTACCGTTGCCGACAAGTGGTGCTTGTTTTATGTCACTGTTTTTACCTATTCACGACGCACACACCCCGCGCCCGCAGCGAGATGCCAGGATTCGCAACCCCACCGCGCCTCCAGTCTCCGACCTGACTCGGTCGCCCATGGCCCAGTGCCGGGCTACCCTGCGTCAGGCAGGCAGAGGGCGCCAGAGTACCGAGAACAAAACCGAGCCGTCCCGTCAACCATTCGCCGAGAAACACGTGTAGCAATAGGTCAGCGCATATCCGAACAAGACGCACACACCGTCTGGTGGAACCCGAGAGTCGTCATGGCGATAAAAAGGTGACGCAAAAGGTGGCGCAAAAGGTTCAGCCGCAGGTACCCGTCGAAGACCTGAACGCGTATTTCGTGTCGGTGGGTCCCCGAGTTGCGGCAGAAAATACCGCTGGTGGCGCGCCCCCGGTCCTTGCCCGCCGCCTTCCGCGAGTCGGCGCCTGCTCATTGTCTTATCCCCTATTGACTTAGCTTCACTTACTCGTACCATCGCCACCATGCGTAATTATCCAACACGCGGTGCGGACGGAATCTGTATCCGAGTCATCAAAGCCATCCTCCCTGCTATCGGTGACTGTCATCCTTTCACATCGTCGACTCCTCGCTGACCCTGGCCGAATTCCTCGACTTCTGGAAACATTCCATCATTCACCCGATCCACAAGTCCGACGAGCCATCTGACCCATCAAACTTCCGTCCAATCTCAATAATTCCTGTCATCTCCAAAGTGATAGAGCGGGTGGTGCAGAAGCAGCTCTACTCTTACCTATCCAACAATAATCTCCTCTCCCCTTCCCAACACGGTTTCTGCATTAGCCGCGCCATAAACGTGCTTCTCCAATCTCTCGGGTTGTCCCCACCCGATTTCGGGAGCAAACTGGAGTAGTTTGGAGGAGGTTTCGGGTGAGCTTGTAGCAGATTGGAGTAGCCACAGGAGTGATTGCTAGTGCAAAATTGCATACATAAGTGCACAGGGTGGTGGCGAGCTGGTTGCAGTACCTGCGCCAGGATCAGGTACTGTTCCGTGACGAGGTGATGCAGGGCCTAATGGACACAGTGACGACCCTGCGCGTCCGGTGGGCGGGCAGGTCGTGCTGCCCACCACCGGCAGTCCACGGATCATGCAGCGGTGCTACCAGTTCGCCATGGCCGTGGTCGCCAAGTTCGGTCCACCGGGCATCTGTTAAAAACACTTAGCCATGGCGTTCCAGCCGGAGACCCAGATGCCAGCCGACGAGTACCCTGTACAAGTACATTTACTGGGACATGATTGCTCGCACGTGCAGCTGATTAAACCGCGTGCCGGACGGCGACGACCAGGGCGACGAGGCGGCCGCGCTGGACCGTGCGCGGCGAGGGCATCTCGGGGCGTGCGCCTCCTACCTTGCGTCGCTCCTCCGTTTTGCTGTGATTTCGCGTGGAATTAGGTCTCGGCCAACTGCAGTCTGCAGGTCTTGTCTCATCTTAGGAAGTGGTGTTTTCGGACCGTTTGAAAGGATTTTTCATCCCTCCTTTTCTCAGTGAATATAGTAATTTCTACTAGTCCAGTATTTGCAATAGCTATAGCCATGACCCACGCTGGACTGTTCGGAATTCTACCGGTTTCCGAAGAGACCTACACACCTGTCACATTGCCGCCTCGACTTCTACCGCTCCACGCTCCACCGTCGTCGCCGACGCTCTGCCAGACCAGGCCGGGTCCCCGCCAGATTCAGCCATCCATCGGCATCACCCGCCCGCCGCACAAGGGGTGAACGAGGCGGAATCGGGGGAGAAGAGCCGGTCGGATAGTCCAAGCGCGTCGACATCGGTCAAGAAACGCGGAACATCAGCGTCGCCAGGACTACGATCGAGCTTTAATCCCCCTGGCGGGCCCTGGACCCGCCCCTGGCACAGGGGAGAGTCCACCGGGCCTGACAGTCGACGGCTGCCAGGGAGACTCTGGGAGCGGGAGCTCCCGTCATGTAGAGAGTCACATGTCACGACCACTCCTATCCATCCCGATACTGGTGACTGGTGACGAACCGGTAGCTGGCCCCGGCGGCTGCCCAAGCCCAAGCCCGGCCAGACGCAGGGCGCTGCCTGGCCCGGCCGGCACGGCTGACGGAGCACCGGACCCGCCGTCTGATGGATGGCGGCACGTCCGGTGAGCGGCGGGCAGCCGCGGCCGCGCGCACCCTGTTCAGGATCGGTAACCTCAATACCCGCTCACTGACAAGCAGACTAGACGTCATGATCCTGCTGGACAACTACCAACTAGACCTGCTATGTCTATCGGAAACCTGGCTGAAATCGCATGTCCTTGACAAGTTTCTGTCGTTTCCCGGCTATTGCATCCTGCGACGGGGCCGAGAAGGATGGCGAGGAGGCGGCGTCGTGATCCTGCACCGGGAGGAGATGCAGGTGAAGCAGCTCTCCATGCCGGGTGAAGGACCACTGGAGACGTGGGCGTCGGTCTCCTGGCGCGGTGGCCGGCCGACTACAATAGGAGTCATTTACCGACCGACCGACAGTCCGATGGCAGCCAGCCTGGAGCACCTGGAGGAGCAGCTGGTGCCGGCAGACCCGTCTTCGCCCTCGGCGACCTCAACTTTAACGTGCTCGACTCCAGCTCACCGGACACGTGCCGCTACCTACAAGTCACCAGGGAACTGAACACTGAACAGTGAACATAATCCAGCTGATGTCGGCCCCACTCATCTCGAACCGACTCCATCAGCACTAGATCATATTATCACGAATCAAACGGAGCCAGCGCATGAGGTCACCATCTTCCCGAACGTCATCAGCGACCACCAGCCGATCATGGCATCGGCGCGACTCGGCAAAGTGCGCAGGCCGGTACAGTGGCGAACCATCCGCAGCTGGAGGCGAGCAGACTGGAACGCCATCCGTCTTGATCTGCTGCGGTCGGACTGGGACGGCATAGATGGCGCAACGGATGTTGACCAATGCGTCAGCCACTTAATGAGCGGGTGAAACGCTGTCATGGCCGTTACTGCCCGCCCAAGCGTGTACGCATTGCTAGACTGCACTGCCCCTGTATCGCCGATGATCCAACTCTGCGAGCTCTCCTGTCCGAGCGGGACAACGCGCGAGACACCTGGCTCTGCTTGCGCACCCCGGAGGCGAGGGCGCACTTCGTACGTCTTTGCAACCAGTTGAAGAGCCGCCCGGCGTCAGTTCCTCTGTGGCGAGATGACCTCGGGAGACTGCCGGTGACCTGATGCAAATGATTCCCATGCGACTGCAAGGGGCTGCCAATACCTTTTACCGAACTTGCATGGAAAGTAAAGGACTTGATCCGCGGTCTTTGGAACTAAGATTTCATTCGGAAGGATTCCGAGTGGCATTGAGGGATCAGTTCCGGAAGACCACGGATTCCGCCACTTCACCCATGAATCTGGCGAATTCACACCAGGGTGAAAAGGAGACCGTCCGCTCTTATGCCTAGCGTGTTCGGACGATGGCCATTCAGTTGTGGCCGGCGCTATTGCAATCGCAGAATCCCGCCAGCCAAGACCTGGCTGGCAAGACCTGGCTAGATCTCTTGTCTATCAGCATTTTAAAAAGGGGCTGTGACCACACCTTTTTGGACATTTATACTTTACACACAGACCCCTTACCCAGAATTGCCAGAAAGTAAGGAAATGTATTCCTCCCGGCGGGGTGGGGGGGAATTTATGTAAAGACGTCGCCCGGTTAGGTATCTTCCCAGTGCAGTCGCCGATAATACGAAGGTCGGGGTCAAGCAAATATAGGTCACCACGACCTCAGACAGCTGTCACCGGGCGATGGTGTGACCAGACTCTGAGCGTCAGAGCTATAGCTTTAACCGCTCTAGCCGGCGGCCAAGCTTTCCGCCGAGAGAGCGTTGAAATACTGACGCGCTCGGTTTTTCCCGGCAGTCGTGGACAGGACTGATCCAGCGCGCGCGGTCCGGCGGTCGGATCCCTCAGTGGCGGGTAACCGCAGAAGCCGGGGTTCTCGAGCCGGGCTGTTGGTGACAGGTCAGTGTGGCATGACAAAGGGATGCAGGATCTTTCCTCAAGCCCACGTGCGGTCTGCGTCGCCAGTCACACGCGCGGCCTAGATTACGCATTCGCAGCCCAGTTCTGCGTAAGCAACATTAGTCCTAGGCTCAGTGCTTTCTCAATAGGTCCCGCCTCCATGCGATTTGGGGAACTTGCCCGCTCTTCCAATCTCCCGTTAAGTTTGGGGATTTTACGTAACATGCACCGCGTTCGGGGACCCCGTGCCAGTGTTGCGAGTGGCTACGAGACGATAGTTAAAGGGACACTGCCACCTTAACATTATATTTGAGTTAAGTTAGTCATTTTAAGTGCTTGGCATTGGAATTATGTATGGTATAAGTTAAAACAACCACCGGGGTTGAATCACAAATAAATTTGAGCTTGATCTTTACATCTGTAAAAAAAGAAGTCCATAGTGTATTGGTTCATAGACTAGGAGCCGATGTCGTCATCTCTCTTTACTAAATGCTGATAATTGTCGACTTGTTTTACATTTGGTCGTACATTAGCCATACATTTGGCAGCGTGAAGGTTTTCTCTATTTCCCGAAATTCCTTGATATGACCTCATCAACCCAAAATACTAAAACTTAACTTTTATGAATTTTAGCACTTTTTGTGAGAAACAAATGTCGTAATCGTGTTCGGCAGCAATTACTTCATATTAAGCATCATAAGCGGCATGCATTTGAGAACTTTTGGGAAGGTGGCAGTGTCCCTTTAAGTAAGAGGTGAGAATGAATACGGTGTCACGCCAGAGGGGCGTGACACGACATGTGTGGCATGGAAAGGGTCGCAGGCACATTTCTCCAGCCCACGTGCCGTCTACGCAGCCAGCCGCACACGCGGCCTATATTACGCAACCGCTGTGCAGCCTGCGGTCTGGTTATGCGTGAGCGGCGTCACGTGATGGCCTTAAGTAGCCGGTCCTGCGACCCATATTCTACCTATATAATCATTATATAGGTAGAATATGGAAACATCGGAAGACCGTGCATTATATTATTATGCGCGGTATTCCGATGTCTAATACATTCTACTTCCATCGTCTCTACCGTGTGTCAAGAGGTGCCACGCCGGGTGAGCCTGAAATGCTCTCCCACATTTGGTTGCAGCGATTTCTAAGGTAAGTCTTCTTTATACAACTCGTAAAATTGTTCTTTTGTAGCTCTTCTTCGAACCATTGTCATGCCTTCTAACGACCCAGCTCAGCCCCAACCACAAAACTTGAACATTCACCAAATTTATTGGTTTGTACCTACCTTTGACGGCTCATTCCCCATTCTGGACTTTTTACAAGAAGTCCGTGACGCAAAAGACTTAGGATCCTGGCCCGATGTAGTCACTCTCAAAGTCGCAAAATCTAAATTGCAAGGTCGTATCGCAGAAATTGTTCGAAACAGACACGATCTCAACCATGCCCCGCCATTTGAAGAATTTGCCTCACGCCTCACCTCTGCCCTCCACACGGACCGACCCGTGTCGTCCCGCTTACAAGACCTGATGACATGTGTCCAACACCCATCAGAGTCCGTAGACGCGTTCGCGCACCGCCTGCGAAATAAAACAAAGTCCCTCACCGAGTGGGACGCCACTCAGGAGACCCAGCAACTGAAAAATCGGACCGTTGCTGCTGCATTTGTGAAAGGTTTAAAACCCGCTCTACGCCAACTAGTCCTCCCACAAAACCCATCAGACTTTGACTCCGCAATATCTCTCGCTCGCACCCAGGAGCTAAAACTCCATGCCCCACGCAGCTTCTGCCGTAGTCACAGCCTGGCCCCTGTCGAGATACCAGCTTTTTCCGAGCTGTTCGTGAAAATGAAACTTCCCCGCTATGTCACACCTTCTGAAGCCCCCTACTACGTCCAAGGTCACACCGACCAGTCACTGTCCGGCATTCACGTGGCCTCACTGTCCGGCATCCACGTGGCCCGAGCAATCGCTTTCCTCACCAGATCGTACGATTTAGTTCGTGTAGCAAACGTCACATCTTCCCAATTTTGTTTCGAAAAAAACGCATCGCTCAGTTCAACCCAGCCGCGGCCACGACCACTGAAAAACGACCGCCGACCAACCTTCCCCAACCGACACACCGTATTCGGCATCTGTCGAAGCTGACAAAATAACTGAAGTCACCCCAGACAAGTTAAATTTAGACCACATTCCCGAGCCTTACCAGTCACAACTTCGAGACATGCTAAAGAAGCATGCTTACGCGTTTGGCACTAGTTTGGAAGATATCAAAAGCACTGATGTGTACCTACGAACACCTCATCGAATTAACTGATCCGACACCAGCTTACAAAAGCCCTTATCGCTTACCATACGCCCACTGTGATATCGTCAAATCAGAAATAGACAAATTGCTCGCGAGCGGCATCTTTGAGCCCGCTATCTCCCCGTACAATGCCCCGATCATTTTGTTAAAAAAGCCTCGGGCGGCCATCGACTAGTTTCCGATTTACGCCTTGCCAATCAGAGAATCAAGGATGATAGGTATCCAAATTCATTTGCTTCTGACGCCATATATCAACTCGCTGGCCGTTCTATTTTTACAAGCTTGGATTACTCAGCTCATTTCACCAGGTCCCCCTCATGCCCTCCTCACGTCCATACACTGCGTTTACGGCTAACAATAAACATTTTAATCATACGAGGGTCCCGTTTGGCCCTAAGTCCTCCTCTGCTGCTCTAAACCGAGCATTTCAAGTTGCCCTATCCGGTTTACAAGGCATTGATGCATTCCTCTACGTGGATGATATCCTTATCGCTAGTAGAAACTATACCGAACACCTCCAAAAACTAAGCAGAGTTCTCTCTCGCTTAGAAGAAACACGTTATGGGCGGCAGGTGACCTTTGTTGTCGGCCCGCCCTCAAGCCCCAATCATCATAATAGAAGAAACACGTTTCGTCCTCTATCCATCAAAATGTTCTTTCATGCAAAGTCAAATCAAATATCTAGGTCACATTGTAGACAAACACGACGTACGTCCTGACTAGAGGTGGCAAAAGTTGATATTTTTATGACCCAGACCCGACCCAGTCCCAAAAATTCAAAAATGGACCCAGTTATACCCGGTGCAAGGCAAGTTTGGATCCAGTGGACCCAACTTGCAAAATGTCGTTTCTTTGCCAACAGCACACAGAAACCTGCGTGTTTGCTCGCATTCGCGTGAAATTAGCATGACACATAAGTTGGACCCAGTCTGTACCCGGTGTCATTTGGCGGGACCCAGTCTGGGACCAACTGGGTCCAGACTGGGTCTAGAGACCGGGTCCTCAGGTCCACTTTTTGCCATCTCTAGTCCTGACCCCTCCAAAGGACAAGCCGTCTGAGACTTCCCACGTCTAACAACTGTCAAGGAAGTATGTGCATTCTTAGGATTTGCAGACTATTACAGACGACATATTCCCCGCATGTCTGACCTGTCAACACCTCTAGTGAGCCTTACTCGCCAAAACGTTGAGTTCGATTGGTCTGACATCTGTGAAAAAGCCTTTCAGTCCATCAAACAATAATTGCTTAACTATCCCGTTCTACGATTCCCAGATTTTACCAAATATTTTTTCAACAAAGCTGAACGCAATTATTCTACCACAGAAAAAGAATGTCTTGCCATTTATTGGGCATGTGAAAATCTGTGTTGTTACCTAGTTGGCCATTTCACTCACGTCATCACTGACCAGTTACCATTACGTGGTCTATTCAAATCCACTAACCCAGGTGGTCGACTCACAAGATGGTCACTGAAATTATCCGCTTATGATTTTGACGTTACTTACTTGCCTGGCCGTCTCAACGTGAAACCCGACGTCCTGTCTCGTATCAAAGTTGACTCCCAAACAAAAACTGATTTTCTTGGTTACGTTTCTGTTACAGTATTTAGACAAGAAGGTTGGACTCGTGAAAAGATCAAATCTGAACAGAGAAAAGACCCTTTTCTCATCACGATTATCGACCGTCTTTCTGGCAAAACCCACCAACCGCACAGACCTTCAGTCACACGAAACATTGTCAAACTATTTCATCAGCTCCGATGGTCTTCTATGCCGTGCCACGTCACAAAACAATAAGACACGTCCCTACGTAGATCAACTCGTTGTACCCGCTCCAATGAAAATGAGCATTGTCCAAAAATACCATGATACCATTTGGTCTGGACATCTTAAATTCGAGAAAACCCTGCAAAAAATCGTCTCTCATTATACTGGAAACACATGTATACTGACGTCCAACGTTACGTCAACTCCTGCCGATTGTGCATGGAACGCCATGCACACAAAAACATTAAACGTGCGCCCCTACAGCGGACACAGTCACCTGCCTACCCCATGCACATCTCATCATTCGATACTGTGGGACCCCCTAAAACAAGTTACCGTGGTAACACCCATTATCTCAGTTGGCTCGATCATTTTAGTAGATTCCCCCAAGCGATTCCCATTTCGGAAACCACCACTGAAGCAGTCGCCAAAGCATTCGTGGAAGATTTTTTCACGACACGGCATCAGTAAAATACTACTGAGTGACCGTGGCTCTAATTTCACTTGCAAAATTAATGCAGTCCATCTGCAAGTTGCTTGGTGTGAAACGCATTCCTGAGCTCTCCGCGTCATCCTCAGGCAAACGGCCGCGTTGAAAGGCTTCCATTCCACCATAGGCAACATTTTATCGCATTTTGTAGATTCCTTCCGCAGCGAAATTGGGACGAAGTTTTACCTCTGGCACTGTTCGCCACTCGATCTTCCATCAACTGCTCAACTGGCGACACCCCTGCCCAAATTTTCACAGGACGTGATTTGATTCTACCCCATTGACGTCGATGCTCAATTACCATTCGACCCATATACACGTCCAATCGATTCATACCGTGATCTTTTGCACAAACTTCTGTCGGCATTGGATTCTGTTGTACGTGCCAACAATGAAGAAGCCATTCAAGCACAGGAGCGATTTCAACCAAATCAATCCGACACCCTTTCTTTCGGCGAAGGTATCCTAGTGTACCTCCATAACCCTCAATTCAAACCTGTTTTGACCCGCAAATTGCAGAAGATCAACCGTGGACCATACCGAGTGCTGCATATGACTAGTCCGGTCAATGCACGCATACAGCATCTTGTCAAACCCGATGATGTACAACTGGTACACATCAACCGTCTGAAAAAATTCGTTGAACACCATTCATTCGACGATCTAGACGGCGCTCAGCCCAGCAGAAGCGATTCTGACCGATCTTCCGTAGGCGAAGCCAACCAAAGCAGCAACACTGGTGCGAACCCGCCCATTACGCTGCGGGCTGAACCAGGGATTCCGGCAGACCATCGCCCAGCTGATGAGCCAGAGCAACTTCCAGAAGGCGCACTCGCCTTCCTGGAGGAGCAGTGCGTGACCCAGGTTGCCGGATGCCGTTATGGCACGTTATGTTGTTATATGCATTATTCCTGCAGATGCCGTGATGCTTTTTATTAGATGATTTTACCTCAGCACACGAAGTATCTATTCCAGCTGATGTCATGAGAGCTAAAAAGCCCACGAATTGTTGATCAACGCGTTGTTATATTACATGTGGCCATCATGTTTATTGATAAGTTTGTTATATATAGGCTCATATCTTTTTTGAATGCATGTTTGTGATCATTCATACTGCTTGTTTTTTCGGCTCAATCATTCATTCGGCTAATGTATTTTCATTTTAATTGTATTTATGTTAATAAAATACTCTGAACTGAACTGAAAACTGCTATAGACACATACGCACGTTTCTGAAGCCGCCTTGATTATTGTTTCGAGGCGTATACGTTTTATCATTGAAACTACTCGACTCGTCCCCTTTCCAGGTGCTTCGAGTCGCGTGGTGCAATCATGCAGCTCCCATGCAAAATTGCGCCCCTCTTTGTTATGATGATGTTGGGCTCAATTGCCACATCCTTCGGCGCATATGATATCTGCTACTTCACAAACAAGACAGAAACGTGTACGGTTGGAAATTTTGACCCTCCGATTCTCGACCTACCGGAAAATATCTGCTCGATCGGTCCATGTGAAACCGACTATCCTTGTCTTTCTTGTTCGGACTGTTTGGTCGTGAATTGGGTCACTTTTGCCCAGCATGAAGGACGACTATATGACCCCTCCCATGTTTTGGCAAAGCCATTTCCGCACCGCGATGGGAATGATGCTGCGTATGATTGCACCCGCATGCATGACGTCAGGCACCGACGAAGAAACCGGGAAAAGTGATCCTGCCCGGAAACACAACCCTGCAGTGGCGACAACGCTTTTTGCGAGAAATTCGAGTGTGACTCTACGTCACAATGTTTTTGTATCACCCGCCTCATCACCGTCGGATCTTATCTCCATGTTACCGCTGATTTTGGCTTCGATAACCCTCTTCTCGTGTCATTCAAAGCTTGCATATACCAGGAACCACCTGTTCTAAAACCATCTCGCAAAATTCTAAGCATTGATACCGCAGAGTTTACCAATGCTTTCACCGAAATTTCCTACCATGATCTAGTGTTTTCGTTCAACAACTCTGGTACCTTCATCGCCGTTAAGACGGTCTCGAAATTATTCATACCGTCACTGACGACTCACGTCAATTCGTCCTACCCTCCTTATTTCGGTATACTGAAGGTTCCCTCTCATTCACTTTTGTCACACCTAGTGGCAACATTTTGTCCGGCTCCGTTTTGGTACCAAGCTCAACACACTGCTCTCGCATCGCTTGCACTTTTTGCATCGAGAAGATCTCAAATTTGTCTTGCTTACCACCCGCATTCCAGTACTTAGTTTACGGTTTCTTCATCTTAACGTCTGGACTCATTCTGATCTACATTCGTTCGGCTTGCAAAGCTATTTACGCTATGTTCCGTTCAATCGTTTGGATCATCTGCGGCATATTCCGCCTTTTTTATACATGCTTTCGCCTGTCCCTTCGCACAGGGGCAATTACTGGCACAACTACTCGCTATCAAATCAACAAAGCCTTCACCAAAATCTCTCAATTTGCCGAAAACACAAATTCTCCACCAATCTCCTCGCTACCAGTCATGGCTACCACCACGCCCAGCTCATCTTCGTCGCCTCGGTTAAGGTAGACTCTAGGACGCCTTTTTATCGTACTTTTGGCCATTTTTCTGCCTCTTCTCGCAACGTCTAACACGACGAGTGCAATGAATTGAAAATTGTTACCTCCCGAGTCTCGAAATGCCAAACTCTCCCGACTGGCCAAGAATCATGCGCGATTTCTGGTCAAGCCCAAATTAATTTAAACAACATCGGTTCAACCACATGTATCTTCTTTTCGGACGACAGCGGTAATAACATCTACTACATGCGCATTTCATTTGCAGGTATGAAATGTCAGTGGACCACCATACACCAGTATTATACGTTCCCAGGTTCAGTGCATGTTTCCTCAAAACTCGTTTGTCTAAATTTTGAGTACTGCAGCTGGGGAGCAAAATGTACTCCCCGCCGTGAACATTTTCCGGACATCACGAAAGAACCGCCTCTTGGCCCGGTCTTACTTCGTGCATTTCTGTCCCTGCCAAATCTCGTTTTTGCGGTGTGATCCACTATGACCTTTGTCTTCATTACCGCTGGTATCTACTCCCTCAGTACAATTCAACTTACCGCGTGGACAAAATTACCGGACATACTTGCCGACCTATAATCACCTTCTCTGAAGCCATCGACAACAGGCTGGTCAATACTTCAACGTCTGACCAGGCCACAACAACATCCGGCATCGTCCTGGACGTTTTAGGCACCTATGACCAACCTGTTTCCCTACCATCCCCTTACTTCATCCAAAACGTTCACGATTCATCTGATTCCCACCTTGAATCAGCCTCTCCCAGCTCTCAGCCAGCGCCCAGCACCTGGTCAACTGAGAGACGTTCAAGCCACAACTCCACTTTCTACTAACTTCATTTTCAACCCTCGCATGCTGTGCCACCTACGAAACCACCACCCATTGCCATCTTCCGCAAAATTGCATTTCTGTCCTTCAAAACCAAAACCCCAATGTTCTTCCTCGCGCCGTTCACAATCACCACCTATTTGTAAACACAGACGGCGTTCTAGAGTCTACGCTTCTCCAAAACGCACCTGTCACCCTCCACCTACGCTTACGCTTCAGCGACATGCGCATTTCCTTACGCCACACAAAAGTTTGTCCTCGCATGGAATCCATAGAATCTGTCACTGGCTGTCATTCTTGCCATGTGGCCGCTAAAATTGTTCTTCGTGCGGCGTGCCAAATCCATTCGTTCTCCAGGTACCGCATCCGTTTCTCTCAATCAAATTCCATTGTCGACTCGTTCAGTTCCACTTTTAACCGACAGCTCTCTCGTGGTCATCAATTTCGTTGCCTCTCCACCTTGCCACCAGGAGCGTGTCTGCCTATTCCATAACGAAATTAAAGGCTGTGAACCCATTTTGTTCTGTTTAGATGCCCCACCCTAAGCCTAACCCAACGGAACGAAACTTTTGCTTAATCAACAGCTCTCACTCACTCCAGTGGTTTACTCGACTCATTCGTTTCAACCACACAGTCTTTGGCTCCGCTCTACACAAGTCGATATATTGGTTTTTCGCCATTTTGGCTGCGATCTTCGTATTATCGCTACTAATAACCCTCATCAAACGTTGAAAACTTTGTCAAAATGACATCGTTCATGACTTCTGTTATCATGTTTAGCTATTTACAAAGGCTCTTATAATTTGCTTTCTCTTATTATGCTACTGATTGTCGTCATCGTTGAACCACCACGCAAATGTTTTATGTAATGCAACCCATTGCATATATACGGCAGAATAGTGCCATGTTATCATGTATATGTATTGTGTAAGCGGTAGCGCAACATGCCAAAAACCAAATAAAAAAGAGACCGTCACATGTTGTGGTTTGAATGTCGTGTGACTCTTGCGTGTATGGTTGACTGATATTTGAATGTGTGCTGTG
>VOPJ01006713.1:0-62349 GCA_014673585.1 Semibalanus balanoides | reverse complement strand
TCCGACCACAACACACACGCCCCCTCGCACCACCACTGCCAGGTGACCGGGTCGCAGCCAGGAGCGCTCCCGGCTCGGTACCGACCGACGCACGCCCGCGGCAATATTGAACCGACGCGCCGGCGCTCCGGCGCCGACGTGACGTCATACCTCGGGCGAGTCGGCGCTCGGCAGGCCACGGCGCCGCCGAGGAAGCCAATCCCGACAGTAGCGACGTTAGGCGGACAAATGAGTAACTAGACCAGTATAGGTGGCGGTAGTAGACTAGTAGACTCGGGATTTGCGCTAAGCTTTTGCGTGTCAGTAACAATGCAATATCTGCATGGGCGAATAACATTACGAATAAAGTATTTATATTGTTGAACTAAATAATATGTGCTCGAGTAGAAACACAATTTGTAACTCTACTCACCATCTTGGATGAAACCGTCCAATTATAGGTAGTTATATATTCTGGTAAGCCCGGTCCTCCAGTACCAAATTGAACGGATCTGTAAAAGAACACACTAAGTTAAATGTAGGAACGTCAGGTTTGCAGATGTCGTTCCGTTGCAGCGTAAGCCAATGAATGAGACATGAGCTCCGGCTTAAATTAACCCTCGTCAGTGTAGGGGGTGGATGCTCAATGCTCATGCCACCTTCTCGCAGGGGTGGAACTTTATATCTCTTGGGGAGGGCCCGAGACCCCCCCAATGATTTCAAATTTTAACATAAGCCTATGGCGTTGCATGGTAAGAATGGAGTTAAAATTTATCAAATTAACATTAAGGCCCCCCCCCCCCGAACGATTTCATAAAGTTTTACCACTGCCCCCTCGTTTTGTTCCGGAATAACTCGCGTAGTCAACCGATCGCGATGAAACTTTCAGTACCCTGCTTTGCAGCAATTCGACACGTTCTCTGAAAATTCACAACTTCTAACCCGTATGACCCACGATCTTTGCTTTTACCTGTTTCTCAAGGTCGTGTTTAGCGAAACTGGCGTCCCGTCCCAATAGACATTTTGATGTCGGGCCGACGTCGACAGATGTCGACATCTCGGCATCTCGGCAGGCAATCGGCACGATGTCGGCCCGACGTCGGCTACACGTCGGATATGTCCGCCTATGCCGAGGTCCAGCGGAGGTCCAGCCGACGTCGGCAGATGTCGGCATCTCGGCATGTCGGGCCGACATCGGCTGGACCTCGGCTGGACGTCGGCATAGGCGGACATATACGACGTCCAGCCGAAGTCGGGTCAACGTAAAACCGACGTCGGGCCCGCCGACGTCGGCCTGACGTCGGCCTGACGTCGGCATGTTTATTGGGGTAGTATCGATCCTTGAAACATGTGCAGTTTCCGAGTGTTAGTTGTTCAGGAGCATATGCACAAATGTTTCTAGGTTACAGTTGAGGCTCCTGCAGAGATTACGATATCGATTGACCTTTCAGAGGTCAATCGAGGTCAATGACCTCAGATGACCTGAAATGCCCTTTATTAATTTGGCAGTTTTTCAGTCATTTTGTGATGCTGATCTTTAAATTTAGAGTCTATTTATTATTCTAAGACGTATGTTGCTTTACGTATTTAGCTCGATTAGTATGAATTTTACACATTTACGATTTTATGTCATTTTGGCCTTTGACATGACCTCAGAGGTCACCTAATGACCCAGGAACTTACAATCAGATGTCAATGGCTTCCTCTCGTCACACGCAACACGCTCGTTTTGGAATCAAAGCTCTAGCTTAATTAGGGGCCAAACGCCAGGGGGTCGTACCCAGGGTGATAGAGGGGTCGTACAAGCCCCTCCCCCCCCCCTCCACAGGTCACGCAGTGATCTTGCCAACACGGGCGAGGGTTACAATAAATAAAAGTAATTCGGTGATGAAAAAGTTCACACCCAGAAAGTTGAAGTATTTCTGCTCAGGCAAGTCTAACGAGCGTCAATACTGCAAAAACTCACGGTATATTGATATAAAATCATAAACTTCAACCTCAAATTTTGATTTGGAACGTGCGGATTGTTTGTTTAGCGATTGTCCACCTATTAAGAGGTGGACAAGTTGATCTAATTTTTTTATGGAAGACGTCCTGTATTCAAGTAGCTGGTACTTGAAAGATACAAATAATATCACTTTAAACTCTGTCTGTATTTTGAGTAAATGATGCAGCGAATTTATATATTTTAAAAGATATTGCATTGTTTATTATTTTTTTATATATTACTAAGACATTATATGTAGTTGCCAGTACAAGACATCTACAGTGATATAAGTACTTATCATGCCCTCACTACACAAAAGTCAATGCCGTTTTGCGGCAATCGTGGCTCATCAGATGTTTTGTTTACATCGGTGTCTGGCATTGGAAGAGGTTGGGCGAGCCCGACGGGTTTGATAACATTTATTATTCGTAAGTTAACTCGCTTGCTTTCTAGTTGGTAAGGTTTTCTCTATAAATCAGTAGGTGCTTACATTTGTATTTTTTGTTTGCCATTTTGGGAATTTTACAGGAAAGTTATGCGGTCCTCGGAGCAATATCGTCCTCGAAAGTTGAGACGTAATGTTGCGCATTTATTGCCCCTCCCTTTGCTCTTCAGAATCAAGGTCCTCATATCAATATCCAGAATGATAATTTGCAACTCATAAAAAGTGAATTGAAATAGTTAAAGTGTTATGGGGATTTGTCTTATCAGCAGAATTCAGCATTAGTCTGCATTACAATTTAGTTGCCTTTGCTGAACATAGTACCAATTAATTGTTAATAGGTAGGTTACAGGCGCGGATCCAGGATTTTGGTCAGGGGGGCGCGCAATACAAAAAGTTGCACTCTCCGCACCATAGGAAAGTCCTGGCTCAGGGGGCGCGCGCCCAAGCGCCCCCTGGATCCGCGCCTGGGTTAAGCCTCAACCACCACAACACAGGAATTATGGTACAAATTCTGGTCAAAGGTACTAGCACAGGTATCACATAAGCTGCCACATGTCTCTTGAAAACTTAACATTTTCAAGGTGGCATTTCTTACGGCAAATATTTCTGGATGAGATCCACTACCTACCTATATCTGATCTCTCTACATCAGCGTTGGATTTTTGGCCGCTTTCTGGTCCCGGTACTTTGCTCTCTTCAATGAGTCGCCCTTGTTTCGGCCTCAGCCCTTCGGGTCAAGCTAATCCCCGGGTCATGCTGCCGCTGCATTCCCCGTGAAGGTGCAAACTTTGTGCACAACTGAGTTATTTTCTGGACTCTAGAATATATCTAGATTATTAAATATAATACATAATTTCAATTAATAAGTATGTACCACGCTAAATATACCCTCTTATATTCAGAAGTCCAGAATATTACTATTCTGGAGTTCAGAATATAACTCATTTGTGAACAAAGTTTGCATCTCAACTGGATGTTTACTTCGGCATCGTTCGCTGAACCCGAAAGGCTGAGGCCGAAACGGGAGTAACTCACAGAAGAGAGCAAAACACCGGACCAGAAAACGGCCAGAAATCCATCACTGCTCTACATTCATTGGATAGAGGTTAAGAGACATATTCAGGCAACAGTGGAGGGGCAGCAGCACCTTCAGGGGATAATGATAATGATAATGAAACAGGCAGTGATGGTGGGGGGGGGGGGCAGATTGAGATGCATTCTCAGGGATTGCTTGTTTGTTTTTGGGGTTTAAGGGTGCACCAGCACCTTTGGGTCAATTTGCACCCAGATCAGGGATTGCTGAGCGGTGCTGATCCAGGCTGCAAAGTGACACAGGAGTCGACGAGTGCATTAGCCCATGACAAAAATCTGCACTAACCCGGATCAAGCAGGCCAAAAGTCTGCACCAGTCCTCACCAGACCAGCTAAAGATCCATACCAACCCATCAATGATCAAAACCAGTAAAATTCCCTTATTGGGTCAGAAACTGAGAGGACATTTATTCAGCTCTAGTTACAATGTGAAAAAGCATGTAAATGGTAAAGCTTTGTTTAAGCTAATCTGCCCTGTGCAACTGTTGCCCGCAGCACAGCATTGGCACCAAACCAATACAGGTTCATACCACACCCTACCAAATCTGCACTGCACTGAATCTGCACCAGCTTCTCTAAATTTGCACCAAATCCGCACCAGCCAGGATGGGCCCGCACCGACGATATCTCGTCAAATATGCCATACTTTGCAGTCTGGGTGCTGATGAGACAGGTGTGTTCAGGCAGAGATAGCGATGGGGTGGTGGCGCTCTCAGGAAGTAACAATGGTGAAACAGAGCTGTGTTCAGCCAGTGATGGGGGAGGGAGTGGCGCTCTCTGGGGGTACCTGATGATGGTGGAGAAGAGCCATCTAGGCAGAGTCGGTGGTAAGGCAGGGCAGCTGTGTTCTTTGGATAGGAATAGTGAAACATGGCAATCTTCAGGCAGCAATGGGGGGGGGGGGAGACAGAGGCATTCTCAGGTGGCAGTGATGAACTTCTGAGAGTGCAGAGATAGTGCATTTTCTGAGTGTGTCCACCACCTCCATCATTGCCTGGAGCCTTCTCTACAGTGTCCCAAGATTCCATTTTGGCTTGGGAGTCAGAGTGGAAAATTTTAGCCCAAAAAGACATTGAGAGTGGACAATTATGTAGAAAATGGTACGATATTGAGAACTTTTTTGAATATGAAAAAAACAGTCATTTTCGTTGAAGACATGTATTTTTAGTAAATATTTATTTATATCAGAATCAATATAACGATTCATAATTTGGGACTGGGAGTGGAAAATTCATTCCTAAAAATGGAGAATGAGAGTGGAATATTATTCACAGTTGGGGGGTCATCTCCCACCCAAATCGACAAATTTTGGGACACTGCTCCTCTGTCCCATTAATGAAGATAAATATCAGAAATAGTCTAGAAATATCTGTGTTGAGAAATAACATCTTGATCATTTTCCTTAGAGACTCTTTTGTCATGACATATGGCACCTTGTGTGATGCCTGCGCTAGTAATACCCAAAAGCTCATGATAGATGCACATCCTAATTCCTAACACTGAACTTTTCCTGCCATTGCTGTTTTTAAGTGTGTATCATCTAAATAATTAATAACATGACAATTATAGTGTTAACCCAGCCCAGCATTCCAGTTGTTTACCCTAGCAGTAGCAGATAATGTTAAAGTCCAATTAATTGCTTATCATGTCACTGAGTGTCACTGAGTATCTGTCATGCTATTAGTGGTGCAGATGATACTGTTGTATTAGAGCACCAATGCACTACTAATGGCATGAAAGTTTGAATTTTTAGTAATTGGCAATCCAACTGCATTCCACTGCTCAACAATATATTTCACACCTCTTGTTATTCTGCTCTACCAACAATATCAACCACCTCTAAGTTCCACCTGGGCGCAAACTGACCCAAAGGTGTTGATGCGCCCTTAAACCCCAATAAACAAACAAACTCTAAGTTCCACCTTCTTCTAGTGCTAAGACAGGTCTATGTGTCGGGTCTATGTCGCCAAAGAGGCATGACATTACCATGGAATCAGTGAGATATCACCAGTTTGGAGACTGGCCATTATGACTGCCACCTGACATGGGCGGCTACAAATACAGAAAAGTTACTTGTTTACCAGGCTCAGACTTCAGAGTAAAATGCATAATAATACATGGCTAATGTGAATTAATCACAATTATTTTCGCACTATGTGTATTAGTGACTACTGTTTTTTTGTGTTTATGAATATTATATTTTTGTGTTACAGAATAGTTCTTTTCAAGAAATAATATGAAACATTTAGTCACTTTTGCCAAAGGGTGCTTTGTTATATGTTGATTTTGCATGATGTGTTGTATGACCTTTGAGATAATATGGACACAAATGTTCTGGTATTTACAGGCAATACACTTTGAAGTTTTAAATGCATAAGCCTTTTTTGTTTGTTTTTAACCTTTCATATTTACTAAGCTATAGACATAATTTAAAAATGTTATATATGTTATGTCATGTTATAGTTTGAAAGTTCTGGTTTAAGTTATAAAAATGCATTGCTACTATGACTTTGCCTTTGAATATGTGTTGTTTATTTTCAGGATGCACCAGTAAACACTTGAAAATGAAAATGGTTCTCTCCCAGAGACAACGAGAGGAATTGTAAGTACCATATGTCCACATACATTTGTCTGAGAAGTGTTTCAAAAGTTTATCCATATTGGCACCTTAACACAGATTAATTATGTGGGTCCACTGGAGGTTGTTTGAGAAATGCTATAATTATGCCTTGTCATGTTCACTTAAATATCAGACAATTTTGTGTTTCCCCTTGAGTCAGATCAGTTAATGTAATTTATGCCTGAATAATCTTGTTACCTCTGCACCTAGCGATTCTGGTCCTGCAATTTATGGTGCCCAATCTGATCATGATTAATCATGCTTTGATTGTATGCATTTCTGACTCATCAGCTGCACTATCAGCCACCTGTTATCACACACCTCGTCACATCCATGCAGCTTAAAGTCCAGTGTTGATGAAGTTACTCTTAAAGCTTTAGTTGTGTTTCTGAATTATGTGATTAACCAAACCCTACAGGATGCTGATTGATCTTGCATTTAGATATTGCACGCATTTTGTTTTTATGTTGTCTTTGTTCCACATTAAATCTTCATAAACATATATTATTTTCAGAAACAAAGCCATTGCCGACTACCTTAGCAGCAATGGGTACAATGACTCCTTAGAAGCCTTCAAAAGAGAGACGGATATGCCTGGTGAAGTAGAAAAGAAATACAATGGCATTCTCGAGAAGAAATGGACGGCCGTGCTGCGTCTTCAGAAACGGGTGAGGATACCATGCATACAGGATGTCATGTGATCGACTTCGGGACGAGGCAGTCAGAATAGTCGGGACGAGTTATGACAAAACGACATCGGTCTCATAGTCTGAAAAGACTAAACTAGAACCTGGGACATGCTAGTAGCCAGATTCGTATTACACTTCAAAACATTTGATTATATCAGATGTACTATTGTGTCCATTCACTAAATTAATTGTGTGCTGACGTGATGCTCCAAACCGGGATAACCTTGTCATTGCTATGGTGCCATTTCCCGACCACCTCTGTTCTGGGCTTGTCTGACTGTGCTCTGTGTCGTGTCCCGCCGCAGAACATGGAGCTGGAGGCCAAGCTGGCCGACTGCGAGCGCGAGTACCTGTCTGGTGCGCCGACACGAGAGAAACGATCGCCCGCCGAGTGGATCCCGCGGCAGCCCGAGAGGTACTCCCTCACCGGGCACCGCGCGCCCATCACTAAGGTGAGTGCCTGTGACCAGCCACTGTTCAAGACCATTACTAGAATGCCTCTTCTCTCACCGGGCACCGCGCGCCCATCACTAAAGCGAGTACCTGTGGCCAACCACTGTTCAAGACCATCACTAGAATGCCTCTTCTCTCAGTGGGCAGTGGACTCCGGTGGATCATATCTAAGATACCTTTGGGCCGCCCAGACACAGTGGTGGTATTAGAACGTTGAGTGGTTCTTGACAGGATTTCATTTAGCTGACGGGTTTCTGCTGTAATCTCGTCCAGTGTCAGACACTCAGGGATTCACGGAAGAAATCGAGGTATTACCTAAATAGTTTTACCGTTCAGTGGGTCGATTCAGTTAGACGTATTCCAGTAAGCTTGGTGTTATAACCAAGACCGCGCTGTTATAACAAGACCGCGCTGTTATAACAAGACCGCGCTGTTAATGGCATCATACCTGGAACGGGTATGATGATGATGATTGGGGTTTAAGGGCGGGCCGACAACTAAGGTCATATGCCGCCCATGGAACGGGTATAATAATTGTTTTGCTTTTTGGCTCAATATTATGCCATCACCAAGGGGATTATGAACTGACGAGCTCATCACCAAATGGGTGTAAGATTATTACGCATTATAGGTTTGGTATTCCGCGGTTGCTTGGTCGACCCGGCACTCACGGTGAACATAATGAATACGATATGCTGTCGCTGCTCTATTTTAATTGATATTGCACCATTGCGACCAAATTGCGACCGTCTTCATTGTATGTGGCTCATTCTCGTCTGCTGGACGCGTGCAATATGTTATCGTGGCGGTACAGTGCCGTTTATCTATTCATTTATTTGAGTGGCATTACTTTACTATTTTTGTTTGGTAACGCACTAATATATACATAACGATTCTGACATTGCCAATCTTGCCTCGATTGCGATATCAAATTATTGGTGAATTGATCAAGAACGTACATAAACTAAACGTCATTTTCTCTGCGATAACGCTGAAATACCTATGCGTTGAAGGAAATATGCACTCTCACCACTCCCCAGGCTGCTAGGTGTGGCTCCAGTAACGAAAACCACTCAGCGCCGAGACTCTAGTGGGATTCGCCGCAGTCCCCAGCTTAGTGGCGCTGTTTGCTCTGCTCAGGCGGCTGAAAGGGGCGGCCCTGAGAGCTTGGTACGTGGCGCACGGCGATGTTGGTCGACCGGCTCCTGTATTTCGGCCGGTGTTAATGAGTAAAGACGGGAGGCCGGCGGCAGGATGGGGCTGGGCGGGCTGGCTGGGAGATCAATGCCGCTCCGGGCGCGGCTCAGCGCCCTGCCTCTATTCTGAGACCAGTGAGCAGACGCCGCCTCAGCTCTGCTCGCGATCCCTCCCTCTCTCCTGGCCTCCGCCCTCTCCCCTCCCTCTCTCCTGGCCTCCGCCCCCTCCCCTCCCTCTCTCCGGGCCTCCCCCTCCCCTCCCTCTCTCCGGGCCTCCCCTCCCCTCCCTCTCTCCTAGCCTCCGCTCCCACAGGGCTGCTGCTGAACACCACCGGACGCTGCCAGTCTCGTGTGGTATGCTCTCTGTGTGCTGGTCGTGTGCCGCTCCCCGAACCCCGCCCGCCCGCCTCAGGCCACACTAAACCCCAATCATCGTCATCGGGCCGCAGTGCAGCTGGGAGAGGGAACGTTTTCTGCAGTCTCGTGTTTCGACTTGTGCTTCAATTTAACTTAGTGCATTGTATTTGTGTGTATCAGAAGGACTCGTGGGAAGCGTATTGAAGATTATGGTTTTAATGACATTATGCAATATTAAGTATTGATAGGCGACGTCGCTGGAGGTGTGGGTTATGCATGCCGTTTATACATTCCCAGTATTCGCATGATCTGATGCAAATATATTCAAGTTCTCCAAAGTATGTGGCACTGAATATTGCCCTCTCACCACAGTGGCCATTATTGTATCTAAGGCACACCCTCTCATCGCTGCCTAGCGACAACCGGCGTCTCTGTGCCGGTACCCTGCCACGCCCCCCCCCCCGCCCACAGCCTGAATCAGCGAACCCCCACTGTTTTCCGGTGGTCAGCGCAATCAGCCAGGTCTTATGTGACTGATGGATTCCGGTTGGCGTGGGATTTGACGGATCGTGTGGGGCCACGATCAATATCAGTCATAGCACTGCTGAATTTCGGAAAGCGAAAGTGTTCGTGGTAGTCGTAATAATACTATTTTGACGTTGTCGTTCGAACCTCTTCTACTTCCACCCACGACCCCGCAAGTCGCAACTCATACTTGTATACGTGTCGGCTCCGAATTGCTCAATAACAAAAAACTAAATAGAACAGTGGGACGTTATGCTACAATAATAACAATTAATTGTTACTCCTGCCACGTATGTACCACCGTACTGCAAATTACTACCGAACCGATGCACGACAATATCACTCGTCGGTAGTACTATGACTAGCCTTAGCCGGCACGTACTATTTGTTCCCACTCCCTGGTCATTCATAGCGACTGGTATGACGGATGGCTGTCGCCGGGTCCGGGGTCGGTCGTCCACCTCACACGACGGTCCTCAGACGAGCCATCGTCCCCTGTACGCTCCGAATGTGCCTTATCTGGCCACTACCCCTGGTCAATGAGCTCTCTCTCTCTCTCTCTCTCTATGTGTAACGGCTGCTGCGACGCGGCACTGATGGTTGACTGCCGTGCGGGGAGGGCGTGCCGATCCCGCCGCCGCCGGTACTGTATGACCTGGCTGTGTCGTGATGATGATGATGTGTAGACTATTGGGGCTGTGTCGTGATGATGATGATGTGTAGACTATTGGGCTGTGTCGTGAGTGATATGATGTGTAGACTATTGGGGCTGTGTTCGTGATGCTGAGATGATCTTGTTGACTATTGGGGCTGTGGTCGTGATGATTGATGATGTGTAGGACTATTGGGGCTGTGTTCCGTAGATGATGATGATGTGTAGACTATTGGGGCTGTGTCGTGATGATGATGATGTGTAGACTATTGGGAGCGACGGATCGGAGCGATAAAGACGCCGGCCGGTATTGGCAAGACAGCGCTGTATGGCACGACAGACCAAGTGGATGCATGCACATTGTCTTTGTTTGTTTTATTCGTTTGCGACAGACGACAGTGCGATGAAGCGTCAGGGGTTTATAGGAGTAGAACCTCTCAGTCGGCTTCAAGCATTCCGCCAACATTTGTTAGGGTAGCTGACGTGTACCGTCTTGTTTTCTGGTCTTTTTCTTTTGAAACCTGACCTTCAGAGGGTCTAGCCAGTTTCTTTTTAAAGCTCATGCTTAGATGATTATCAGCTTTCCCATGCTTCTCTCCATGACTGATGACTTTCTTATTTAGGACTGTCAGCAAGGAGTACAGGAGACCTTAAACGTGGGATACTCTCATGGGTGATTGAATCACTTGATAATTAGTTATCTCTTATGACGCTGTTTTCTTTTAATTTGCGACTTGTTTTTCAGTTCAAGTAAAGAAGTTCGGTAGATTTCCATATGAATGCGTTGGTTGGTTTTATTCCTTTCCAACGTTATTATGATGCCACCTGCTGATTTTGCACGAATTCCTATGCTATTTGTTCCACATCGTATCTCAATTGGATTTCAAGACACTGGCTGAAAGCATAGGCGGATCCAGAAAGTGTGATTTTGACAGTTTGGGGGGGGCAAATCCCAAAAATTATCGCATAATTTCTGAAAAAACTCATCGGATTTCGGCTTGCTTATGTATCCAATAAACTGATTTAAAACAACTTTTCTCTAGTAAAAGTTGCTTGTCGTTTTACGACAACAACTTCAGGAAATGGTCAAATTTGCGCCGGATTTTGGGTGGTTGGGGGGCATGGCCCTTTGCCCCCCCCCCCCTGGATCCGCCCTTGGCTGAAAGGGTTCCAAATGGATTGAACAGTGTAATGGGCTGAATGGCTGAACAGGTTTCGTTTCATGGTATGAAGAATGAAAAGGTAAAGCTATCGCTGTAGTAAATACGAATGCGTTACAACCTTATTACCCGTGCTTCTCAGTTATAATACATCCACGTGGCTTTGATCCCATGATTGTCATCTATGGATAGTGGGTGAAAATACGCATTTACTCAGATCGGCTCGCCACCAAGTCACCAAACCAAATCTCCTCCAAAGCCACCAAACCAAACCTCCTCCAAAGCCTGTTATAGATAGACGACTTTCGAGAAACACTGAAAGGCAGTCCCGCGTGGTCCAGCAAGCCTTGTGCTGTGTGATTCCGATAACAACGAAAGAGAATGTAGAGGTTCATGGCTACGAATGTAATAGTTTGGTCTGTCCCACAACGTATTGGCATATCTCAAAGGCATAATTGTGCTGATTTGAGCATATTACAAATGGGAGATAATTCTTTGCCTACCTATTTTTAAGGACATTTGTGGTAAAATTACCTTCTTATGTGGTATTTTGACTTTTGTGGTATTTACCTCAATCTGTGGTATTTCACCTCAATCTGGGTATTTCACCTGAATTCTGTAGTATTAACTTCACTAGTGTTTTTTCAGTAGCAAAGTGTGCCAGATATGGCTGGACCTAGCGAAACTCAAAGAGACATTACCGAATCTGTGCTATTTCACCTCAATCTGTGGTATTTCACCTCAATCTGTGGTATTTCACCTCAATCTGTGGTATTTCACCTCAATCTGTAGTATTCACCTCAAAATGTTGCATTTTACCTCCAATCTGCGGTATTTCACCTGAATCTGTCGTATTTAACTTAAATTTGTTATTTTTTTTGTTTTGCAGTAGCAATTAGTCTGACCAGACGATACAGAACCACTGCTCATCTTGTGGTATTTTAACGATGGGTCAACATTTATTTTGTGGCGAAGTCATTAGGTTAATAGTCTAAGGCCATGTTCCTTGCACAGGGGGCACAGCGAAGGGGGAAGTGCCCCCCCCCCCACATTGGTCCCAAGGACTAATGCACAGGCTTTGACACTGTAGTCCGTTCAGCCCGGAGGGGCTCCAAGGAAGACCAGATGGAGTCGCTTGGTAAGATCAGAAGCCCATGGGCAGGTTTTAGGTGGCCTGGACCAGATCGGGAAGGGACCATGAACAGGTCGGAGGGCCCCTAGCCCAGGATGGATGGTCACTTCTCTCTCCAAACTAAGATAAAAGCAGATTATATTAAGGAGCTCTGGCAGAATAAAGCGGCCGAAATCCGTGGTTTCAAATTAGGGGGGGGGCTCTTTCTCCGGACGACTGTAACCCCACCCCTCGCCCCCTGCCATAGGTCTTGCTGCGCCCCTTCCTTTCTGGCTGCACCCCTGCCTTTACACAAAATAAAACAAACAAAAATTGTGTGGCTGTGAAACCCACAATACATATTATTTGACAAAGTTGTTCTTCATTAAGCTCATTAAAAGAGTTAAAGCTCAAACATGCATTGGGTGAATTTGAGGTAAAACATTCTAAAGCATCAACTAAAACTGGATTCAATGAATTATACTAATAATTCATTGAATTATACTAATAACGGACTTTCATTTAGACGCATCGAACAAAGAAATTAATACCGGCTTCAATATAGAAATAAATTAAGCCAGGTCGCGACAATGCTGAAATTAAAATAATAGAATCCCTTCAGATTAGAAACCTCAAGACCCACTTGAAACGTTATTGAGAAGCCGCCCCTCGTCCATTGAATGTGTATCTTAGGCCCGCCCCCATACGGGTGGCGTTTACTTTTTTTGCGTTGCTTTGCGTCCGTCACGTGTCGTTGCGTCTCAGTGGGTCTCGGTTGGCGTCTTCGATTCTTTTCGGTGCGTTGTGATGCGTCTATACGTCAATCTTTGATGTTTCACAGCGCGCTGGGGCGTGTTGGGACCCTTGGCTTTGGGAGGCTTCGGGGCGTGACGGATCGCGGCGCGGCGAGTGAGATATACTTTACAGCTGTGGTCATAGATATAGTGTAGGAGTGATGATGATTGTAAATGGCGATGTAATATCTGTGTTTTATATGTGTTTGTATCTGAATATTCTGGCGTGATCACTTGAATGAATCTGCGAGGGGATATATATATTTTTGTAATGAACGATGAATCGGCGAGTGTGTTATATCTGTTTGTGTTCAATGTGAGAAGATGTGAGGTTATTTTTATGTATCCGGAAGTAATATGCGTTAGGGCTGACTGTTTTGCGCCAGGCTGACTGTTAAAATGTAAGGAAGAATTCTTGTCGCTTGAGGACGTTTGAAGAAGATGCGGAGTGTGCTTTTGTTTGAAAAATATGTTTGATCGTTAAACTTGATAATGGGTGTAACGCCGAAAGCTTGTTAAATATATTTCTGGGCCTTTTTTACTAAAATATTAAACCTCTGACATAGGTTATGATCATTTTTCCTCAATTAGAATTATATACTAAGACCGAAAAACTTTATACTAGAAATAGGACATTGCCATCACAGTTTACAGAAGGTATACTAGGTTTACCACAAAAGGTACTCATTTTTACCACAAAGTTACCGATAGAAATAGGTAGATTTTAATATACTACAAAGTTCCCCAAAAATACCAGAGAATGCAGCGTGAAATACCAGACAATGCGCAAAATACCACAGAAGAAGTTTTTTTACCACAGCAAAAATTGCCACCCATTACAAATTGGCTCCAGTAGAGACATGAGGTTAAATAGCAAACTGAAATGATAGCCAATTGTTTTCGAGCCATCATATTTGTCATAAGTTGCATTGTCAATGTAGTATACGGTAACCGATTCATCACTTGAAAATGAAATGTCGCAAGTTTAATGCACTGCCATCATGAATGATTTCGGTTAGGAGGTTGAGGGTCATGCAATGAGCAATGTTGGTCGGAAGTGGGTGCTCGGGAAATGCTGGATTGGTTTCTGATTCATGTGTCTGTACCGATCCAGCCGGCCGGGCATATTCACTTTGGATTATTAAATCGCGTAGCAATATGACTCCGGCTGCTGGAATCATGCCCTTAGGCTCAAATACCATCGTCATATGAAATCGTGTATGGCGTACTTGACTGACGAGTTTTCCGCTATGTTAGATGCAAGAGCTGGTTTGTTTATTAAATAGCGATGTTTGGGGCTTCCTCTTATGCGCCTGTGTTGATTGAGTTTTACTCTGTCTTTGTGTTCCACAATATACTGCTGTTATATTCTGCTACCCTGTTGGCATTGGTGCGGGTTAAACGAAATGTAGCCAAATGAGCGATACTGCTGGTGAGGACTGCGCCTGTTCCACCTACCTGAGAGGTGTATGGCCAGGGTTCAATGATCCCGTATCTGTGCAGAACTCCATACAAGGTACTGTCCTTAGATCTCACGGTACCGGGTCTGGTCTTGGCTCACGTCCTCTTCCCATTGAACGCACGCGTGACCCATCATCCTCGTGCTCCTACCATCGATTGGCCCGGGTCTCCGAGCGACCGGGCCGAAATTGGACCACCCAATGGTTTGTCATCAGACCAAGGAACGGCGAAAAGACACGATGGAGCGGTGCTCACCGTCAAGCCATATTGATGATCGGCTGAGGGATGTCAGTTTGTCGGGCCGGGTATTGGTGCGATGTGACCCTGGCTATTCGGGTATGACCCTGGGTATGACCGTGGTCCTGCGGCGGTGGCGGCAGGGCGGTCGATACCGTGACGGACAGCAGCGGCGGCGGGTCGATGGCGACGGGCCATGACTGTGTGACGCCGCCGCCGCCGCCCCCGCCCCCGCCGTCTGACCCAGTCTGACCGATGGACGCGCAGATCAGTCCCGGGATGGCCGTGTGATTAGATAGATGAGCCGCTGCCCGCACCGCTTCCAACCCGGGGACGAGGAAGAGCGGGCTGTTTGCGGTCAGGAGGGGAAGAGCGGGCTGCCTGACCGCGGTCAGAAATGTCAGGGCTGTGTTTGGTGTGCTTAAGGGTAAAATATGAATGACAGTTAAGTTGGTTTTGCTATTTTGGAGGCTGGTGCAAGCTAACCAGAAGCTTTGCTGTATTTGATTAGCAGAGTATCTCGATCGATGCGACATCAACTAAGTTAAGTGGCTGAGGTCAGTGTAACGCTATTTCGTCCGTAACGGACGTCCTGCCGTGCTCTGACCTGTGAGGTCAAGGTCACGTCGCTCCTCAGACAATGTTTGTTTTCTGGAAGGGGAGGCTAAGGTCAAGGTCACCGTCCGACACTGGTTATATACTGGAAATGGGAAGCTGATGTCAAAGTCGCGTCGTGTGCCGTCTCGTCTGACAGTGGATGTCTCCTGGAAGTGGCAGTCTAAGGTCAAGGTCAGACCTCCTTCCACCGGAGACCGGCCACTGGGCCTTGATGGATGTGCCGGCGTTATTGTTGAAGTTTGGCCGGCCGGTGACCTGAGGGAGCAGGCACTGATGGATGTAGGGACGGCCGCCGATACACCGGGGACCCGCCTCTGGTCTGCAGCTCCGCTTCCTAGAATCCCCGGCCGACGGTCCGTGGTCGGCAGCCGGCAGTCTGTAGCGCCAGTCTGCTGCACGATACTCCAGACTGCAGCCTGAAATCTGCAGACCCAGTCAACTGTATTGGTGAATATTATGCAGAGTGGAATAGCCCGCCCAGATACTACACTGCAGCTGTTGTCAGCTGTCCGCTCCCTCCGCCGTCCTGTCCGGCCTTGTCCGGACAGAAGTCTCTGCTGTCATATCCGGCCCTGTCTCGGTGGCCGATGTGAGCCGCCGCTTGTCTCTTTCATTTACACTTATTCGAACTAAAAATCGAACCATATTAGTTTATTTGGTCAGGTGGATGCAGCTCAGGGACATAATAGCGAGATGTCTAATTTCCCAATACTTGATCTGCTATAGGGAACAATATAACATTTTCCGAACATTTCGCCTTCTTAGTGGCGTTATATATGTTGCAATAGATAAAACAGGGTCATCAGAAAACAAAATTTATTGACGATGCACTCCACTTGGTCAGAGAACGATGCCTACTGAGCGTACCTATATTGAGATAACCGTCTGGGCGTGCCGCGGTAAGCTTAGAACGCTCGACACTGACCGGGGGAGCGATACAATAATACAGCAGTGTCACTCGGTGAGGCAAACTGCAAAATAGGCTAAGAAGCCGGCCCAAGTAAAAAACGCATCTTAATTTCCTTTTACAGAGAGCCGTCAAAGAAACTCAGCTTCAATGAGTTATCAAGAAATGCTAAGAATTGACGTCGGTTAAAAGAGCCGTTTCTAATGTTTCACTTGTTTTGTTACTTTCTTACAGAAGTACTTTTGAATTATTATTGGGTTCAATATTGTGAAAGTTCCTTATAAGGTGGCCTTCAACATATATTGCCCTATTTTGTCCAATTTAACTCAACATTAATGGATTTGCATTCTGCGATTGGAAGTTTTAAGTTTAATTTATGTACGGATAGGTGATTCCTAAACATGTAGTTTATATCCTCGCAATAACTGTCTACGCTTAGCTTAAAAACACACCACTTTATCACTAACTATTCGCATGAAATTCCAGGTGAGCAAGTTTCCAACAACCTTCAATCCGGTTTCTCATTTTCTGGCCACATTGGAATATTTTTAGCTGTAAGGGAATAAAAGCGTCTATTCTCATCAGGAAGGATACCAACAAACATTCGTGCCACCAACATAATTACAAACCTATCCAAGTAAACTTGCCCATACGTGTAATGATTAAGTTAATATGCTCACAGAAGCAAATATGCCGTTTCGAGAATGAAAAAGGAGGCGCCACCGTCAAACAGTAGCCTGTCATTATACAGATCATTGGCAATTAAATCCTCACCTGCGGCCTGGTCAGTCACATCCGTGCCCGCTGACGGCCTGGGGTCCACCACAGACACCACTGCCCCCTGGCGCCGGGTCACAGGTCAGGTCAGCAGTCGGGTCACAGGTCAGATCAGCAGTCAGGTCACCGGTCGGCACCCTCCTGGCGACACCGGCGACACTAGGCGGCACCGACCGTCACGACCGTCACAGAAGCCACAGCAGTCACAGCAGACACGGCAGTCACGGCAGTCACGGCAGACACGGCAGTCACGGCAGTCACGGCAGACACGGCTGTGCACCTCTGGCGCGCGCGCGACACCCGGGCGTCCGCGGCGCGCCCTGCTCCCGGACCGACCGCGCCGCCCGCCGCGCCCCCACCCGACTGGCGCGTCGGCGGTAAAGCGTCAGACGGCGCGCCAGAGGCATCTGCGATCGATGGTGATGGCGGCGCCACGGAACAGCGGCCCGCTCGGCCCGCTCTGGCCGCCAGCTCGGGCCGCTCCAGCCCAGAGAGTGGCTGCAAGACGCGCAGAGATGGTCGACCAGTCTGCCATGTCACAGTAAGAAGTGATCCAGAGGAAAGATGCGGGCCCAGCCCCAATTGAATAGGAACCTACACCCCTGGGATCTACAGTTGGGCGCGAAATGGGCAATTATCCTACCCAAAAAATACTACTATTATTGTCTAATTCATCAAAAGTTATTTATGACAATCCGCCAGTGCCCCCCCCCCCACTCTGGAGGGTGAATGTGGATCAAAATCCGGGGAGAAAATCTGTATTTGCACGTGCTGACGCTTCCAGCAGGCTTGTGGTAACGCTAGTGCCAGGCCGCGCACGGCGCGCGCCAGCCGGCGGCGAGCGGGTTGCCTGGGAGGCGCGGGAGACTGCGGCGCCCAGCTCGGCGGAGTCCGCCACCTCAGGAAGCTTCGTCCAGCACGTCAGCCCCAGCTTGTCCTGTCGTAGTCAGCAGACAGGCCACAGCACAGGTCCGCTGCTCAGCGGCCGGCAGCGGCCGCAGGTGTCACCAACAGGCTCCGCGGCCAGCCAGATTTGATCCACTTCACCTCAAGTGTGTGGGGGGGAGGCACTGGCGGATCCAGGGTGGGGGCCGCCGAGGACGCGGCCACCCCAAGCACTTGAGTCGCGGGACCGAGCCGTGCTTTGGCCTCCCCCAAACCGCGGGAGGTTCGGGAGGCCAAAACACTCCACGACCCGGGCTCCACGACCCGGGCGCCTTGCGGGGAGGCGCCGGCCCCGGCGGCCCCCACCCTGGATCCGCCAGTGTGTGTGTGTGTGGTGGGGGGTTGAAGCCCCAATTGAAATAGGAACCGACACCTCCTGTTTCTACAGTTGGGCAAAATGATGGCAATTACCCCCCAAAAATATCTACTCATATGTCTATCATTAATAACTTATTTGTGACAAAAACACGTCCCTTTATTAAAAAAATGGAGCCTGACCTTTGGTGACCTGCTGTTTAGTCTTAACTGATGAATACCTGAGCAGTTATATGTTTCTATTAATTTTTATGGGCTCGCTATAATAATGTAAATGGAGATCATTTGTGCATCGAGGGCTTCGATTGCATCTGTTTCAGCGTTATGCGGGTGACAGGGTTCCCGATCGTTCCCCATAGTCAAGAGGATGATGTTTGGTTGAGCTATTCAGGATTAGGTAGAATGTATAGCTTCAAGATGCTTTCATCTTGGAGCATACGATGACTTGAGCGGTCGCCGTTAGATCTGGCGCGATGGCAGTGGTTTTCTGGTTTACTGATAGAAAAGTGACCTCAAAATATTAACTTGAGACCAGAAAATGTCGGAGGCACAACTTTGATTTGTACGATCAAAAAATGGCCTTTAGAGAGCTTAGACATCAATGAAAGTTGGGCTCAGGTGTCTGACGTCTCGCTTCCTTTAGTTTCGAGTAAAATGTGGTGTCTAAAAATGTGGGGTTCCAATGCGCACTATCGGTGATGTGACGCTCAATGGAGTATTAAAATGCAAATACACGGTACCTTCGGCCTATGCGACGTTATTAATCCTGGGTCTGTATCCATCCAAGAAATCATGACCACCCTCCATGTTGTAAGCTTATGGCATTTGCACATCATCTCTTTCAGTGAGCTTCATTGGCAACCGTCACATGGAAGGGATGGTTCTTTAATGTTTTGCACCGTCAGGACCCCAAATTTTCTTCCCTTACGACCAATCAGCGAGCTTGAGACCCCCTCGTTAGTTGTGGGGATAATGGCTTACCTTGTGTCCCAACAATAACGCTTCGAACGCCTTTCCGCATAGCCTTGTGTCTTCCACCCGTATCAAAAACCGGCAAATCCCGGGAGGAACCAGGGAGAATGTGAATGAGTCGTTACTGAGTCTGCGGACTCGCACTGGACGAGGCAACCAAGCATTGCGAAAGATGGGAAGCGGCACAGGTAACTAGCTACGAAAACAAAGGTAGTGTTAGTTACAAAGAGGTTGAAGACACCCAGTCCGAAGCGCTCAGTCTTGATAGGGGAAGAGCGTCTGTTGTGGAGGACTGGTAACAATTCTGATCCAGGGACCAAGATCCAAGGGCAGATGGAAGTCTGACGAGAAAGGCAAATAGTCGGAAGGTGGCTAAGCGAAAGAGACAGTGGGAATTAGGGGGTGACAGGGGGGGGAAGATAGGCGTGCAAGGGCAAAGATAATTTGGGGGGGAACTCTAAGGATCAAAAAGAAAGGAAAAAGCCGAAGGGAAGGAAGTGGATTGGTCGGAACTGAAGAGTACCAAAAGTAGGAAAAGGATGGACGAAAAAGAGTGTCAAGAGCGACCGTGTTAGTCAAAGTCGAGCATGAAGCCCTGTCATTGTACGTCCAGACATGGCTATTGTGTGTCTGCCATGAAGGATTGTCGTGGTGTCTTGTCCAGACAGGGATGCTGTGGTGGGTCTCTTCCAGACACGACTGCTGTGGTGTCTGTCCAGACAGGACTGCTGTGGTGTCTGTCCAGACCAGGGACGGGCTGCATGTTGTGGCTGATTGTATGTCCACGGGTACAACGGCAGTCCTGCCCAGTATTGGGTGTCTTTCCATACAGGACTCGAGTTAGATTGATGCTCCTGTCCAGACAGGAGCTGTGGTGTCTGTCCCAGAACAGGAATGCTTGTGGGTCTGTCCAGACAGGGACTGCGTGCGGTGTCTATCTGTCTTAGACAGGACTACTGTAGTGTCTGTCCATTACATGCTGCGGTATGTCTTTCGGGTTGTCCATGTCAAGACAAGACCTGCCAACATCTGCTGATGGATGTTGTCCTTTGTTGCAAAGACAGTTGGACTGCTGTGCGATCGGATGAATATGTTAAGGTTTTGCGTGAGAAGTTTGCCAGGTAGTCTGTCCAGACAAGGACTGCGTGTGTTCTGTCCAGGACGGCTGCTTGGGGTGTCTGTTCCAGACAGGACTGCTGCAGATATTGATGTTTGAATCAAAGTCCAGTACGAGGGATTATGTGGTAGTTCTGGTAGCTTCCCACCAACGAGACTGAATCGGAAGTTTGATCGATCATCGATCTGTTATTTCACTGGCCACTCCCTCCGTTCTAGGGTCGTCTCTCGTTACCTCAGACCAGGACTGCCGATGGTGTATACTGGTCCGTCTGTCCAGACTTCGTCCCAGGCGGATCTGCGAGTTGTGTAAATGTATAGCATTGTTTCCGTTTGTGTACGATGATCCCTCTCACCACAAGCTTCTTTGCCTGTGGCTGTGTCTCTTTTTGTCTCAAACAGACTGCTAGACGTGTACATACGAACATCAACAACATAGGCGGTCTTCTTCTGTCTGTGGTGGCTGTCCAGAGCATGACACTGCGTGGGTGTCTGTCAACAGCCTACAGGATGCGTGTGTGGTCATGTCCAGGACAAAGGAACTGCTGATTCGTTAAAAATGACAACCAGGCGTGGTGTCTGTCCCAGACAGGTCCTATGACAGGACGCTTCTTCGAACATCTGTTGTCTGTCCAAGATGCAGGACTGCTGTGGTGTCTGCCAGAGACAGGTATCTGCAATGTGGTAGTTCTGTGTTCCAAACAGGACTGCTGTGGTGTCTGTTCCAAAACAGGATGCGTAAGTGGTGGGCTGATCCAGACAGGGAGCTGCTGTGGGTGTCCTGTAGCCAGACAGGGCCTACAGACTGGGCTTTTGTGGTGGCTGTCCAACAGGATGCAGTAACAACATTCATATATCATGTATGTATGAGGCTGTCCTGTCCCAACGCAGGAGGTGCTATGCGTGTCTTCCAGAAGGCAAGGCAGTACTGAATGCTTTCAAGTGAGGGTGTGTGTCTGTCCAGACAGACTATGTTTGTGTCGTCCAGACAGGGCTATGGTGGTGTGGCTGTCCAGACCGGGGCAGCTGTGATTTTCAGCGTGGTGTCGTCCAGACAGGACTGCTTGTGTCTGTCCACGATCAAGGAACTCCTGGCCAACGAGTAGTACTTAGCGGAAATCCTGCCTCACTTCAGAATTCTGCCCTGTTGGCGCCAGACAGACTTTGCTGTTTGAACTACTAGCCGACTGTTGTTGTCCAGACGCTTACTAGACGGTTGGCTGTTGAGTCTGCGTTATCCACGCATCATCTTACGCCAAGCGTACTGCTAACTCGTCTATGTGGTGTCCTCGTCCAGACAGGACTGCCTGCTGTAGTCATGTGGTATTTCTGTCTCAGATGCACGTAGCCCTTTACAAGGACTGCATGTGGTGTCGTGCTTGGTCCAGACAGAACTGCTGCGTGTCTGTCCGAAAACAAAGGCGAGAATGCTCTAGCATCATCCCTCTTCCCGAACTTACTCATTGTCCTCCAAGAACGGGCTTTTCTTGGGTGCGCGACGGTGGCTCGAAGCTAGTGGGCAATTATTTCAGGAGCTGCGATGATTTGCATTTATACGGCCAAACAAAGTGATCCATATGGAACCTTGGTATGCAAATTGATGCACTGGCACGCAGGCAACTCATGAATGAAAAAATTAGAAATCGGGCTCTCGGAGTATTTGTGCCTTTTCAAGAGGTGGGTGTTATTAGATTGTTTATCAAAGTCTCTGACCCGCGTAGAGTCAGATGCCTAAAAAACAGAAGAGCAGAATGGCTAACTACCACCCAGGAGGAGAGCTTGCCGAGATTCGATGATCACAGAATATCTCGTCTGAGCCCTCTAGGCTCTAGAGAACAATGGCGACAAGGAAAATAGTAACGGGTTATGAAATGAACTTCGCCCACGTTTAGACCTCAAAAGCTGAAGATGTAGTTCACAAGGAACTAGCAGAAAATGTTTCCTTAGCTCTGCATGCTATATAAATATTAGAAGGCTAGTATATAACAAGCGATGTTGTTAACTATTTTAATTATAGTGATACCTTCAAAGCATTTTTCTGCATTGTAATCAGGAGCCAAGGGCGGATCCAGGGGGCCAAAAGGGCCATGCCCCCCCCAAAGGTCCTGAGACTATGTTTTGTCCCCCCCAAACGGTCGGACGTACAGCTGTAAAAATTGTTTTTGTAACTGTCAAAATACAGCCATCCACAGTTAAAACTCGTCCCCCGTCCAATCGGTCGTGTACGTACTCAGCTGTAAAAAATTTGTTTTTGTAACTGGTCAAAACAGTTATCAGCCAGCCACAGTTAAAAAATACTTCGAAAATATTCGGAACCGCTCCGCTGTCGCGGCATTGATAACAACAAAACGCAATATTGTTTTAAATTGATAGATTGGGAATGGGAAAATGGAATTAATGAAGTTGTACTGGCAGTCTCCCTTGGCGTTATAAGTAGTTTCTGCTAGCACGTCCTCTAGGCCGCCCACTTCTCTTCAATAAAATTAGTGTTGAACTTTCAAGTGAGGAGGCTATCATAGTTAAGTCTAATCTGACCGATTTCGAAAAAGGTGACAGAGAACGCCAAAGACGCGGTGACATCGCACCAGGAAGCTGCCTCTATTATTAGCGGTGGTCCAACGTTGGCTTTGTGACGCGAAATGTCCTGATTAAAGGGAGTCAGCGCCAGGTACCATTCTCCCCCGCAGTCCATTTCGTCCCAGGTCTCCCCCAGATCGCATGGTAACCATTTATCGTGCGGAAAAAGCTCGGTTCTGTCCGCTTGCTGTTTTCAAACCATCTGCCTGTTACCAATTTGTTTGTTGCATGTTCGGAGGCAATATTTGTATACAGTTATTATTACCTGTCCATATATCCCATATAACCTATCAGTTATTTAAGCACACTTATACGTCATAGCCTACCGGTCATCGTGATTTAACTAATCTGAAACAGGATAATGATGTATGTGTGATTTAGAGAACTACATTACATTTAAAATATTTATTTCGCTTCATACTCGGAGAATAGTGCAAACCAGGCAATAGGTGGTTTGGAGTCTGCACGTCGTGGGTTGTCCGCAATAGTGTAAATTTTTTTCTGTTTTTCCACAACCTAAAATTAACAACCTTTTTGCGACGCTTCCTTGGGTCAGATCGGTCGTGCCACACACTCGTCATACAACGAAGCCGGGATCGGCCATCGTCTTCGGCTTCATTGGTAGAGCCTGTAACGGTGACTTGAATGAACAGATGTTTAGCTTTTTATTCTCTAAACAGCGAGGCAAGACCGTCCCTATGTTTCTGGGTTTTATTCAGGCAAACCCGTAAGAAATTTCGCGCCGGGCGCTAAATACCACAGAAAGGTACTATTTTTAAATATACAAGTTACACATTACAAAAATGACTAGGCAACGGTGCTAAATGCACCGCAAAAAAAAATGAAGCACATTTTTTGCGTCCATTTCCAGCACCAATCCCCAACTCAAAATTATCGTGACTGCCCCTTGGGTACAGTCTGACAATTGTTAAATAGTTTTGCTCATTGGTACTGTACAGGCAATGTCGGAACATAATAGAAAACTGCAAGCTGAATCTTTTCCCTTTTGTTTCGGATATCGAGAAAAGAGAAGTCGAATAGAAATCGAGGAGACAAACAAATCAAACTAAAGAAAACCTTATATGAAATCGTGTGGTTTGCAAAGTAACCGTGGACCAAGCTCCCGGGAAGCACAATTATATAGTTGAAAATTGGGGCGTAGGTAGGCGTCCGCTAAAAACGGCTTTTGGCACCCCGAACGGCCAGCTGGATCCACCCTTGTCAGGAGCCTCGTGAAAAAATTGCATTTGGGCATGGGCGGATCCAGAGGGGGGGCACGGGGCCATGCCCCCCCCCCAAACCACCCAAAATCGGCGCAAATTTGACACATTCCCTGAGATTGTCGTAAAACTAAACAACTTGTAATAAGGAAAGTTTGTTTTAATTCAGTTACTGATACATAAGCAAGCGAAATCCGATGAATTTTCAGAAATGTACGAGACTTTTGGGGATTTCCCCACCCCCCAAACCGACAAAATCACACCGTCTCTGGAATCTCGCTGAGTGCAGATGTTGGGGTGACCAGGGTGGTTTGAACGCTCCAGAGCCTCCATACCGCCAGGTGGCCAGACAAACCACTGATTTAAAACCGTGTTCAAGGGATTTTTTTTTTAAGTGAAATTAGTCCGAAATGTCTGTATGGAAGCTGGCTTTCCAGAGGTTCAAGTGGAGCGTGTAACCAGGCAGAAGCCTGTATTGCGCTCGCCGCTCCTGACCTGCACCACCCGATCGCGCAATTCCTGTTGGCCGGCAGAATTAGAGACGAAAGGTTTTACGTGCCCGACATACCTGGACACGGTCCGCCTCCGCTTCGCTGACGTCACTGGCCTTGAGTGCGACGCTGCCACCGGCCGCAGGGCAATCCAGTCAGGAGCAAATAGCGAGCGCCGAACAGCGACTCGGAACCCAGGCTGCCACTACTGAGATAGGTCAGAAGACCAGCGCTCTCCCACTGAGCTACGGGGGCGGGGGCGGACGAAGATAAGACGTGTAATTACATACATACCAAATTTGGTAAGTAAGGACTACTGACGATTATATTTAGTTAATACAATATGGATACCACTCGCATTTATTGTCTCAAGAGCCTATCTTGTTCTTAATGCATACTACTCTCTCAACTCAATAACTGAAAATGTAATTTGGCTAACCACTTTATGGCTTAGTTTTGTTGCATCATTTTGTGCGATGTGGTTGCAGATGTAGTTTCACTCAAAGCATGCAACAACGCCATGGGATTGCATCGTTTTTATACGTGTAATATTTTCCAATCATCCTGCTACACGGTGGTGTATTTTTCAATCAGACGCGCATCCATGCCGGGGTGAAAAGAACTTAGCGACGACGTGCAGGAGCCTCCTGCTGTTATGAACAATTATGGGCCAGTTTCTTTGGTAAGGACAATCGGAACTTGATATTTTGTTGTTTAATTGTAATTAACTGCTTCTTAACCCGCGCTCTGGTGGGCATCCTAGACAACTTCGTCATGGTGGGGGGTAAGGGGTCAAAATGACCCCCTCTAACTCAAAAACTAAAAGCAATAGAAAGACGCGGAAAAAACATACGAGAGCTCTTGACATGGAAAATTGAAGTTACAAAAATATTATTAGCTCGGGTCAATATTGAGGTCACCAGAGGTCATCAAAGGTCAAATTGAACAGTTTTGGACTTAGCTTCGAATAACCCCCATATACCTATTTCGTAAACTATGATAGCTAGGAACAAACGAATAAATCAATCCAAAGCTCATACAAATTGTTATCCTTCTGGATGTCCCCCAAATTGAGCTCAGATCAACAATTTAGGCTCCAGAAGTCATTAAAGGCCAAAAAAACAATTTCTGGTAAAACGTGATTTCTGAATAACTTCTTATCAAAAAACGGTATAGCAATTAATTTAACACCATCGTGTTTGTCTCGCCAAGGCGCTTTGAAACATGTACAGTCTCTCTTGAAAGTATCTGTGCATGGGTTGCGGCGACCCGGCGAACTACCCAAACGGGTTTGAAGGCCCCGTGTATTCTGCGGCGACGGTGGAGTTAGTCTCTGGGGACGTTCATTGGCTGGGTTCGAGGACGAGCTCGGAGCGTGCAGGTTGCGGACGCGTCTTTGGACATCGTAGGAGTAGGCGGAGCTATCGATCGGGTGTCACGTGGATGATCTCCCGATCTCTTCTCCGACTTTGGGTGTGAGGGCGCTGCCAGCCTCCAGCCGCCGGCCGTGTGGCATCTTACTAAGGTTCTAATCTGTTGCATGAATGATCGTTCTACAAGCTCTGTCGTGTGTTCGGGCACGCGTGATTAGTTGGTGCGCCCGGAGGGGATAGCATGGGTGACGTATAAGCTGATCGTGGCGGAACCGTTACTAAATGAATCGCAGGGCGCTGCCGAGGCGGAGGCTCTGGGGAGTCAAGAGCAAGAGCTATGAGACGCCGCAGAGCGAGAGCGAGCAGCCGGAGAGCGAGAGCGAGAGCGAGAGAGAGGTAGGGGGCCGATGTGAGTGAGAGAACTAGAGTTAGCTGGCTGGAGAGTGGAGTGAAAGTGAGTGAATCGTAAGAGTGTAGTGCAAAAAAGGAGTGCGATAGTTAAGTCGGCGGGAGTGAACGGGAAGAGTGCGGGAGTTTGCGCGAAAGAGTGGCAGTGAGCGGTGAGAAGAGTGCAAGAGAGAGAGAGTGAGTGAAGTGAGTGAGGTGAGTTGAGTTATTGAGTGAGAAGCGAGTGTTGAGTGAGAGTGAGTAAGTGAGTGAGTGAGTGAGGGCAAGAGTGAATGAGTGAGAGCGATAGTCAGTGAGTGAGTGAGAGCGAGAGTGAGAGTGAGAGCGAAAGTGAGAGCGAGAGTAAGAACGAGAGTGAGAGCGAGAGTGGGAGCGGGAGTGCGAGAGTGAGTGAGTGAGTGAGAAGTGAGTGAATGAGTGTGTGAGCGAGTGAGTGAGAGTGAGTAAACGAGTGAGTGAGAGTTAGTGAGTGGGAGCGGAGTGAGTGTGAGTGAGAGTGAGTGAGCGCTATAGTGAGTGAGTGAGAAGCGAAGTGAGTTGGTGAGTGAGTGAGAGCGAGAGTGCAAGAGCGAGCGAGTGAAGTGCGAGAGTGCGAAGTAGTGAGTGCGAAGAGTGAGGTGCAAGAGGAAGTGAGTGCGAGAGTGAGTGAGTGAGTGAGTGAGAGGAGAGTTTAGCAAGTGAATGCAATAGTGAGTGGAGTGAGTAAGAGAGAGAGCGTTGATTGAGAGCGAAATTGAGTGAGTGAGAGCGAGAGTGACTGAGTTAGTGAGTGAGTGATAGGGTGAGTGAGAGACTGAGAGAGTGAGAGTAAAAGAGTAAAAGAGTAAAAGAGTGAAATAATGAGAGAGTGAGAGAGTGAGAGAGAGTGAGAGAGCGAGGAGAGTTAAAAATAATAATACAAATCGCGAATCAACAATGCTGAATACGATCAATTGCGTAAAATTCTGGTGAATTAATTAACTGGAGCGAGCTGGTAAATTCGTGTATGTGGGCCCAGTGCTGATCCGCTTATAGAAAGGCACATAAGCTCGCGAAGTGTTGTCTGTGATCCCAATGCGATCTGATGCACGAGGTCAATGTAATTATCGTGCTGCTGGCGCCGGGGCATGTGATTCCCGGAGAGCACGTCCTTGACAGGCTCGGCTCGGCTCCCCTCTGGCGATTTCCGACGCAAGGATCCTGGTTGAGGGGTGCCAGACACCGCTCAGTGACTCTCAAACTTTTCTACACACGATCGCGAGGTCGGTTGGCGATCGGTGTCGTGGGATATGCGTTGTATGCGGCGTGGCGCCCCGCACCCGGCACTGTGTCAAGATGTTGATCGTTCAAGAGAGACTGGTGGGATATACGGTGATCCTGGTAAGTTCGGCGCCAAACGGTATCATACTAAATGGCTTCAGACACTTGAGGTACAAAGGTCATTCGGTGTGGACCCAGGAGATCATGTGCATATGGAGCGACAGGAACGAGTCCAGGGGACGAGGACCATACACAGCTGGGTGGTCATTCTCGCTCGTCTTCTGCTGATCTTATATCTATCAGAGTTAGTTGTATTCGTGCAGGTCCAGAGATTCGGTGTGATGCTGATTCGGGAACCTTCACGGATGGGACTTGTAGCAGGGGCGTGCTCCACAGGGGAGGGGCAACGGATGGGACACGTCCCCAAGCGTTTAGGGGCTGAGCTCTGGAGACGTGTCAGGATTTATGCCCGTTGTCGCGAGGTTTTTGACAGTCTCCCCCAGGCCATCGTTATCTTGCAACTTACACGTTGCACGGAGGACAATGAGCATTTTTTCCTAGTATCGCGTATGCGCTTAGAAAAGCATGTGCTCGACCCTTTTCCCCTTTTTACTTTTTTCCCCTTTTGAAGGGAATTTGGCAGCAATTTAAAGAGCGTTTCGACATCAGAAGACATGAGGCATAAAGCGAAATGGGCTCTGTTGGTTGTTCACGGCACACTTTGTGCACTGTTTCCTAATATAAAATAGTGTCTGTCTGTTCTGTGCCTGTCCCATTGGCGTCGGAGGCGGGGGGACGGGGGGGACGCGTCACCCCAGTTCAAAAATCGGAGTGGACGCCCCCCCTCCCTAAGGAAGTTGACTGACTTTGTATCTGAATTCGTGCCAAAGGAAATTTAACCTAACTTATTTTCCGGTCAAATAAGAGGTCACTTTTAACCCTATCAGGGGCGTAGCCCGCATTTTTCAAGAACAGGTTGCATCCGTCGGGGAGGCCAGTCACAGGGCCCGTCCCCAATAACTATCCGAGCGGTATTGCAATAGTTAAATAATCGAATTTCAAAAGTGTCCTTCCTTGGTATTGGTATGTACAGTGCGGCAGAAGTATGTACCAATAGTCCGCCCTGGCTGGCCGCCTGACGATAACACTGGAGCGGTAGGGTCTGTGCCGCGTCACACCGTCGGGTCGCTCAGCCAGTCCATTCTAACCGCCACAGTGACACGCGAGTTACGTTTATAAAGCGAGAATATTTATCAAAAACGCAACACCATCTGGACGTAAATATGTAATAATTGACATGGCCGGACCGCCGAAGGGTCACTAATGGTCGGTGGGAGGAGGGGAGCGGGGCGAGCTCGGAGTTGGTGCGTGTGAGGTGAATCCCAGAAATACAGGCATTACCACAGCACATAGTTAAAAGCAACGGAGAAGCGACGAGAGAGAGAGAGAAAGAGAAGCGATAATATTATATCTATATATATAGTATATATTAAGTATATATAATATATATATATATATATATATATATATATTTTTAGACATATATATATATATATATATATATATATATATATAGTATATAAAATAATAAAACTCGCTTTGTTCGGACGAGTTTCGTGGCATTTATTGCCGTGTGAGACTGTCGTCAGCGAAATGCCACACATGCAAAATCAAGACCACACAGTTTCGAAACATATGATATTCAATATAAGAAACATGTCATAGTTTCTCGACAACCCTTCAGGGCGGCGTAACAAAAAAACCACTCAACAATAAACGCACAATTCAGATATCGCCACCGATATATGAGATCAGAGGCCCACTGATCAGAACTCAACATCAGAAGGTCAAAGACCGCGAAACACAGCAAAGATCGTATATTTTCCATCAGAGAATGGAAAATACATGAGAGGACCAGAACCTCAATATTTACCATATTTGCTGGTCTGCTAGTGAGCTTTTAAACTTCCGTCTCCGGAAAAGGACTAGTTAGCTTATTTCACTTCACTTAAAATAGATTTCTTATTCAGACCCCCTGCTCTTCGGTGTGTATCAAATAAGCCTATCCATCTTTGTTCCCTCACCCTCCTATACGTCACCCATATATATCGAATGACGAATCGAAAATCGAAAATCGAAAATCGAAAATCGAAAATCGAAATCGAATGGGTGACGTATAGGAGGGTGAGGGAACAAAGATGGATAGGCTTATTTGATACACACCGAAGAGCAGGGGGGCTGAAATAAGAAAAACTATTTAAGTTGAAGGAAATAAGCATTAACTAGTCCTTTTTCCGGAGACGAGTTAAAGCTCCACTAGCAAACCACAAATATGGTAAATATGAAGTTCTGGTCTCTCATGTTTTCAATCTCTGATGGATTACGATCTGCTGTGTTTGTGCGGGTCTTATGACCTCTGATGTGTTGCAGTGCCTCTGATACTCATATATGGTGGCGATATTGAATGTGCGTTTTATTGTTGAAGTGGTTGTTTTTTGATAACGCCGCCCCATGGAGGTTGTCAGAGAACTAATCATGTTCTATATTCATATGTTTCGAAACTGTGGTCCCTTGTTTTGATGTGTGCATTTCGCTGACAGAAGTGGCAATAAATGCCACGAAACTGTCCGAACAAGCCGAGTTTTTATTTAATTTACGTCATCAAGCCGAGCATAGTGTATATGTATATATATATATATATACATGATTATAGTTATAATCATGTATGTATATATACATGATTATAGTTATAATCATGTATATATATATCAGTATCTCACCTTTGGTTGAAATGGACGGATGGCTTTCCTCCTGCTCCATATTTAGAGGCGTTTTTGGCGTATATCGTGATCCTGAAAGTTAACTTGTGTTATTTTTGTAAGTGTACTCAATTTTGTGCCAGAGGCCGGAAGATTGAAGAAGATGGGCTGGGTGCACCCATGGGTGCCCACACAATTCTTCCGATTGTCTGGGTTGGGTATGCATTTTTTGACTTTTCATGGGTACTGGGTGGGCAATGGGCATGGGTTTAACAATTTTAGAACAATGTCGCTAAGCGTTCTTTTTTACTTGACAACCAGATGTTTAACCAGGTAAATATGTTGTTAAATGATATAGGAACTTAAACAATAGACTTTCGCAATTATATAACAACAATAAATCGTGGCAAGTAATAGGGCAGTAAGATTTTTAAATCATGTCTGATCCTAAGTCTGGTCCAATATGATAATGTTGACCGCAAAGTGTTCGGTATGTCCAAATCAACAGCAACACACACACACATCCGACAACCTGACGAGCAAGGTGTCGGAGCACTTGCGGGAGTGTTTCCGAGCCTGTGGTGGATACGAGGGGAAAAGGTCATGAACCACCCTTTTCTTGCTTTTATTTACAGGGACACTGCCACCTTCTCAAAAGTTCTCAAATGTACGCCGCTTGTGGTGCAAAATATGAAGAAGTTGCTGCCGAACACGAATATGACATTTGTTTTTCACAAACAGTGCTCAATTTAATAAAAAGTTAAGTTGTAATATTTGGGTTGATGACGTCATATTAAGGAATTTCAAGAAATAAAGAAAACCTTCACGCTGCCAAATGTATGGCTAATGTATGGCCAAATGTAAAACAAGTCGACTATCATCAACATTTAGTAGAGAGTGACGACGTCATCGGCTCAGAATCCCCGTTCAAATACACTGGGGATGTTACAGATGTCAAAACCAAACACCAATTTCTTTGTGATTCGACCTCGATGGTTGTTTTAACTTATACCATCCTCAATTTCAATGCCAAGCACTCAACATGGCTATCTCGACTCAACTGTAATGCTATGGTGGGACAGTCGAGAAACAACCACTCATCGAGAAATAACGAGAAACAACCACTCATCAATTTTGAGACACCCTGAAAGCGCGATTCACTTGTCAGCATGAGTGCAAGGAAGACACTTTGATAATATATCACATTCACATCAATACGTATACTGTCAGCCGGTAACTTTCCTAGGCCCTCGAAAGCTACCGAAATCTGGCCATGTCTTTGAAGATCGCCTTCCGACGCGTTAGTGTCAGCCGACCTAACTTACTCGCAATGTGTCGCTACCTCAAGTGGTACTTTACGAGGTAACTTTGCAGAATTTGAGTGGCAGTTAGTCGCCAGTAGACGTAACGTTTCATTAAAAGCGCAGCATGTGTCGACAATCTTTACGTTTGAGCAGAAAGTGGTTTCCTTTAGCTTTCAATGTATCGCTTCAATTGAAAGCTTAAAATCACGGTGCTTTAAATTTGTTAAGACCTGTTAAATATTGTACATATATATAGTTGTAAATTTCTCAATGCATCTCACAGGTGCAAATAATGAACAAAACTATATAGTCTTTTTATTTATAACAGCACCTATTTTTCGGTTAATGGACAGAGCCGAAAGCAACAAAAAAGGCGCCTGAAGCAATCTTTCCCCTTCACAAACAACAGGTTGTAATGCAACGTGTATTCACAGCAGTGCGAGTCGTAACTTCTCGTGGTGACACCGCTCAAGGACTCCGTGTCTCCGTCGTCCCTCGCCAGAGAGGCATCCCTCGCCAGAGAGGCGTCCCTCGCCAGAGAGGCGTCCCTCGCCAGAGAGGCGTCCCTCGCCAGAGAGGCGTCCCTCGCAGAAGAGGCATCCCTCGCCAGAGAAACGTCCCTCGCCAGAGAGCGTCTGCCAGAAGAGGCGTCCCCTCGCCCAGAGAGGCGTCCCTCGCCAGAGAGGCGTACCTCGCCAGAGAGGCGTCCTCGCCAGACGAGGCGTCGCCTCGCCAGAGAGCGTCCCTCGCCAGAAGAGGCATCCCTCGCCAGAGAGGCGTCCCCTCGCCAGAGAGGCGTCCCTCGCCAGAGAGGCGTCCCTCGCAGAGAGGCATCCCATCGCCATCAGAGAGGCGTCCCTCGCCAGAGAGGCGTCCTCGCGCAGAGAGGCGTCCCTCGCCAGAGAGGCCGTCCATCGCCAGAGAGGCGTCCCTCGCCAGAAGGGCGTCCCTCGCCAAGAGAGGCCGTCCCTCGCAGAGAGGCGTCCCCTCGGCCAAGAAGAGGCGTCCCTCGCCAGAGAGGCGTTCCTCGCCAGAGAGGCGTCCTCCGCCAGAAGAAGCGTTCCTCGCCAGAGAGGCGTCCCCCTCGCCAGAGAGGCGTCCCTCGCCAAAAAAAGGAAGAGAGGCGTACCCTCGCCAAGAGAGGCATCCCTCGCCAGAGAGGCGTCCCTCGCCAGAGAGGCATCCCTCGCAGAGAGGCATCCCTCGCCAGAGAGGCCGTCCGCCCTCGCCAGAGAGACGTACCTCGCCAGAGAGCGTTCCTCCCAGAGAGGCATCCCTCGCCAGAGAGGCGTCCCTCGCCAGAGAGGCGTCCCTCGCCAGAGAGGCGTCCCTCGCCAGAGAGGCATCCCTCGCCAGAGAAGCGTCTCTGCAGCGCAGTCTCCCGCCGTTGACGTGTCGTCTCCGGTGACCGGCGTGACGACCTCTGCCGGCTGGTTGACCGGCCGCTCCTGCTCCCCCGCCTCCTCCGGCAGCAGCGGGTCCAGCTGCAGGCGCACCAGGCAGGTCCGAGGTGCACGTCAGCGTGATGAACACGCCGTCACAGACGTCGCCCTACGACTCGCAGCCCAAGTCGGTGTTCAGCAACTGCTGCAGTCGGGCACCGTCAGTTTTCACGCAGGATCGGTCTTCAGTTAAACTGCAGAGCCATGCCGCGCTGTGCCGTTCCGGTCAACACTGCGGTCGTCGGTCGCGTCACCACTCACAACACCACTGTTCTCTTCTGGCACAGTGCCAAAATAGCGTGTAATAAAACGGATATGCACAGCAGTGCGAGTCGCAACCACTCGTGGCGACGCCTATTATATACGGCCCAGGCGACGCCGGCTCACCAACTCCCTCATCCCTCGCCAGAGAGGCGTCCCGCTCCCCGGTGACCCCAAACCATTGTCCGGGCGGTTAGCCACCGGGCGTCTCCACCCGTCCTGAACAAATAATACCTCGGGCCGGTGGGCCGGCGCGGCGGTGTGCCCCTCTGTCTCGTCCCCCTACCCCGCACCTGAGCCAACGCACCGAAAACGACAAACACGTCTGAACACAGGTGCGAGGAAAGACGCGCGCGCGCCCAGCATCGAGCAACGAGGGTAACAAGCATGCATACATCATACAAATAGGTAGCAAAATGTATATATTTTGTCATTGTCATATTGCAGTTGTATATCATGACAGTGATAACTCGAACGGAAGGAAACGATATTTTGTAAACGCATTAAGCCGAGCACAATGGAAAACGCTTGATATTGCCAAGAAAACGTAACCGAAAGTTAATATGATAACAAATAGAAATAGCTGATGATCACCTTTCGTGCATGATCCTCAGCAGTTGATCAATTGCATGTCTTTTCCCTACATCGCCAGTCACCACACAGAGACCTTCTGAACGCACACCGCTCGCCACGGTGGTGAACGACGAAGAGCAGCCAAAATACAGAGTACCAAGGTTTTACCTTTCGTTTGCTGACATGTCCTTAAACCCAGACAGTCACCTAGTCTTGCATCAGCGCCTGACTACAACTGGGCCGTCAATTTGTTTAGCAATGCCAGACAACCGTCGCCGTGCGAACATATATCACGGCACGTCAGCGTCCGAAACAAAGCCGAGCAGCGTATCACAACGCAGTGTATTATTTATCAATAACCATCGCGTCGACTTAGAAATGCTCACAACGTCGCACAACGCAGGGAACGTCTCAAAACGCTATCACATTTCGATACATTATTCGCCTAGTTCACACAATGTATAACAAACGCGTATATCGTAGAGCCCGTTATATAAATGTATTTGATTTCCAAAGCCAAACAAAAGTATAACGAAAGCTCAAAGCTTACTGATGAGGCAAAATGATAAAACTGGTAACCTGTAAATGATAAACCGATGACCCTCGTTAACATAATTTAACCCATCGCACGCTGACGCTGCTACGAATAAGAGATAATAAGACACTACGATTCATGAGTTGTGTATCTACCCCAATACCTACCATACAACTTAACCTACACAATGGAAAGATATAATGCAGCTGGTGTACGCTTCATCTGAAACGCCGTTATTTCGCGCTTAGCTGTTTCTTTAATCACCCCATTTTAGATGAGGTCTACAATCTTCATGCCTGAAATTGAACGGCGCATTGAATGCTGTCAAGGGAAATGAGTTCATGGGTTTTGAGCCGGTAGAGTCGACTTACCACTGATAACGGTTCCTAATCGGACGTCGCGCCAACGAACGGTGAGATATATATCATGCACTCATTGACGTTGAAGATATTGGTTATGATCACTGGCGGATCCAGCCTCTCTCCGTGTGGGGATAATTTGGTGACAAAAAAGTACGGCCTCCTTTTTTATCCGCATATTTGGGCCGATCACTTTATTTTGGTATACGAGCCTCAAACATTTTTTATCGGAAAACAAAATATAAAACTCGATGTTTTTGTTTCTTGTTTTTTGTTTGTGCGTGTGTTTTTTTTTTGTGCGCCAACAACTCAGGTCAATTTGGACCCAAACTCGATATTCCGTTGCATATGCACTATACACATTACACATATCTGTAATAATAACGCTTATCTCATACCAACTCGCAGGGGCGTCGCCGATAACTTTTGAGTGGGAGGTCGGCCGAAATGACGAAATAATGTACCCCCTTTTTTCTGCCTTTGGCCTTTGCATCAATTTTAATGTGAATGTTTACGGTAAAGTAGGTACTTAAAGGGAATGTTTCGCCTTTGTATTGGTTTGGAACTAAGATAGCCATCATCTTTGGCCGTTATTGAAAAGTATAAGTTACTCAAACCATTGTTCGCAAAACTTGACTGTTTTTAAGCAATTTAATTTTAAATTTGCAAAAGGGGTCTATGCAAGTCCCTGTTTTAGAAGAAAAAAACTGGATGCTGTAATTGAGCATGATAGTAGCGTAAATAAATATTAAAATTAGTCTGATGCTCATTGATGGTTCTTAAATAGATAAAACAGAGTTAAGAATAATATAACATTTCGTGCACGGCACTTCATCTGACAGTTAATATTTCAATGCCAATGTTAACTGTTAAAATTTGGCATTTAAATGTTTAAGTTGTCAGATCTGATGGAGTGCCGTGCACGAAATAATATATTTTTCTTAACTCTGTTCTACCTTTTTAAGAATCATCAATGAGCATTATGCAAGTCCCAACGCCGCACTGGTTGGATGACAGCTACTTCAAGATTGTTGGTCCTGGGAGTCGGGAGAAATGCGTCACGCGACTTACATTTCTCAAACCAAAGTTGGATTACCTGCTGCGAGTACAATAACAAAACAATTATTTGTATTTAAGTCTCCAGAATTGTCTACAAGGATTGTGCCATATCTATATAGCTATATATAGCTCAATAATGACGTCATTGTGTCAAATGAAACCGATAAAATATATCAAGTTAAGTGATTTTCTAGAAACAAATATTGACATCATTTTCTATCGCACTTACTTCATATTTTTGACTAAATCAGCGTATATTTGACGATTTTCAAAAAGATGAAACAATCCCTTTGATGGGTATATTTCACCTTTGTATTGATTTTGAATTGAGATAGACATTATCTTTGGCCGTTATTGAAAAGTATTGAGTATAAATTACTAAAAACAGTTTCCCAAAAACTTAACCGTTTAAGCAACTAAATTTTGAATTTGCAGAAGAGGGTCTATGTAAGTGCCGCCGCTGATTGGCTGAGAGCCACTTCAAGATTGATGGTCCTGGGAGAAAAACTATGCTTGTATTTCTGGAATCTTGGTTGGATTACCCGCTGCGAGTAAGATAACAAAATACATATTTGCATTCAAGTAGCCAGAAATGTCTATGAAGATTGTGCCACATCTCTATAGCTCAATAATGACGCTATTGTCCCCCAAAAAATCAATAAGTGACTTTTCGAGAAACAAATATCACCATCGTTTTCAGCAGCACTTTCATATTTTTGACTAAACCAGCGTATATTTGATCATTTTTAGAAAAGTGAAACATTCCCTTTAAGTTGTGTTTAGCAGCGCGATAATTTTATTTACGGGTTTGCCTGATAAAACCCAGAACTATAGGCGGTTGGCTTAGTAGAGAATTAACAGGGATTAAAGGGAATAGTTCACCTTTAACACAGGGTTTTGAGTTGAGATAGCCAAGTTGTGGCGCATGGCTCCGATAAATGACTTGTGACGCTTTCACATTTCCAAGAACCTCTAATTATTTAATATCAGCCTAAAAGTCGGGATCCGGGTATACCGGTAACTCCAATCGCTGATTGCCTGATTTGGCTGAGTTGACCTATGAGTTATGACGCCACAGATGACGTAAGACTTTGGGGAAAGTGTAAGTGCTGGACAAAACCTACTGTTTCAGTACCCTCATTATTTTTATTTCAAGAATGAACTTTTGTCAGGTAATGCTATGCATAGAGATTGTGATGTTAAATCTTCTTAAAAAACATTTCTTTAAACAACGTTCTGTAGCGTATGCGTAGCGTTCAGCGCTGGCCTGAACGTTCAGGCTCCGCGTACAAATTGTTGATCGTCCCCACTACCGACCACCTCGTACCAGTAGCGCGTGCCGCTCTTTGAATTGGCCGCCCGCGGCGCAGCCGCCCGCTGAGTGATAGGAGCCGACCGGCGAGACCGGTACGCCAGTGTGTAGACCGTGCATGACCTAAGTTGTGACACATAATCCAGACGGACGCCCCAGAGCACGGACAGTGAGCGACGGTGGCGGACACTTTGACTAACACTTTTCATAGTGAAATCTAATAGTGACGAAATATCTACTTAAAGCAAGTACTGCTGAGTTGGGTTTTCAAAGCGATGTATTTTCCGCTCTTCAACAAGTACTATGGGCAAAGTACACCATGTAATACGACACGATTCCTCACTAAATCGATGACGTTGCGTGCCTTTCCAGCCAAGCTGATTTCGCATTACTTTTGAGGAAAAAAAGATATGAATTATCACCAAATAATTGACATTTTAATTTGCTTTTTCCGCGTAAATATAGGTTTCTTTATTCTTGACTTACTAGTAAATGATATCATAATTTCTTGCTTCTTCATCATTTCTTGAGCTTTTTCTCTTTTTCAAGGTGAACTATTCCCTTTTAAAGGGAAATGTTTCCCATTAACATAAGATTTGAGTTGAATGGCCAAGTTTGTTGGAATTTTCCATTGAAAATTAAGTATTGTAGAAGTTTAAAAACACCCACAGAGGTCTAAATGCGAAAGTAAAATTTGAGTTTGGTTTTGAAATCTGCAAAAAATAAGGCCCTAGTGTATTAGGATAAGCCGCTTAAAGCCGTGTGTCCATCTCCTTTTTAATCAAAATGTTGATGAAGTAGACTTGTTTTACATTGCTATGCATTAGCCATATCACTAGTCATACATATTGCAGCGAGAAGGTTTGTCTATTTCCAAAAAATTTCCTTCATAATGACGTCATCAGCCCAAATACACTAAAACTTAGTTTTTTTCATGAAATTGGAGCCTGTTTCTGAGAAAAAAATGTCAGAATCGTGTTTGGCAGCAATTACTTCATATTTTGCACCACAAGCGGCGTACATTGGACAACTTTCAGAGAAGTGAAACATTCCCTTTAAGTACGCCAGAATTGGTTCTGCGTATAACTTCCATAATGTGTACATTGCTAGAGGACTGCTTCGATTTATGTTTACTCCATCAGTGCAGCGTTGATAAAAAGCTGTTTATAGCGTTTATAAATACATACAACATTATAGCAAAAGAGAACACAACACTCTGCCTCAGGGGCGTGGGAAGTACTTTCAAGTTGGGGGAGGGCGAACTTTTTGGCGGACCTGAGGTAGCAAAAATGATAGCTAAAAAAACGATATATCGCTGTGGTCCCCGCCCGTTATATCGCCAACAAGGATTATCGCCATATATCGCCACCCGTTCACCCGATATATCGGAATCTATCCCGAATATTGCCATCCGTTCCTGATCGTCAAGACCGGTGACCGCCTTAATCCGGAATTTCGGTGGTACCACTTTTCATTTTTCGCCCCCTGCCGACTCTTCTCGCTGAACGTCAGGGGAGCAGAGTCACATCATACAATATCTAATGAAGCGTTTTGCTATAAAAACGTGGACCTACCCCATGCCAAAAAGTCTGAATGTTTTTTTACTTCTGTGGCGCCTAGTAATATTTTCCCATGAATAGTAGCATTTGTCTCCAAAAAGCATTTACAAACATTGTGACCAGATATTTTATTTTATCAACCGTGAATTGTGCCCAACAAATAGCTCAATCAACGTTACGACGAAGAAACATATCCTAGCCAGGTGTGCGCTGTATTCAAGCGTGGTTTTCGATGCTACGATGGGTCAAACGTGCGATGCCACTGTTGCATTTGCTATTCCCGGCGGGGGGCAGATTATATTCCCCCGGTAAGTTTTTTGCGTGCCGCTTCCAAAAAGTTAAGCCTAGCGTTTTGAAACTTTTAGGATTTTCCTAGAATCGAATGACGCGTGTTCTGTCAAACAATTGATAAAAAAATCGTTCAGGCAGAAGCGGCTCCAGCCTCATGTTTCGGGAGGTCATTTTTGATGCGGTTGTGCGGCGCAAACTTCCTTCGCAGCTTGCGGTGGAATAAAAGCGTCAAAAGCTATGTCATTGCTTATAACGTCATACATACTTGATTATACAATTTGGGGGCCAGAGGCGCACTCAAATACATAAATGGAGGCGATTCATCCGTCAACTAAGGCCGAACATCAAATTACGTAAGCATGAATAAAAGGCGGTTCCGCACATGGGTGCCCTCCCAGTTGTTTACCTGAATCTGCCTATGTTGCAATATATTTTTATTTTAAACCATAACAATACAAAGCCCACAATGTGGACGTTAATACCGTCCTAAACAAATCACAGAACAGCATAATTTATATCGACAAATCCTTCAAATTTTCATCCCAGAGTACCTATTATTTTTCATTGTGGTTACTTTTCCCTCTTATATACTGAAGACGCATTACATCGGAAGCTCAAAAACGTTTCGGGCATGACAATTGGTCGAATCACATGGCCTGCAATGACGTTTCTAAAAACACCCAAAACTAATCGTATTTTGTGCCCTGAAACCCCCCCCCCATTTTTGAACGAAAAATAAATTCGGGGTAAAAATATGACATTATCTTGTCATCTTGTCAGACGAATCGAATGGTGTTCATCCCATCGAAATCAAAAACCGACGGTTCTCGAGACTCTCTGGGGCCGAAATTGCCCCCCGCAGGGTTAACGTAATTCTGGCCGCCCGCAGGGAAATAGGGTTAATGGAGTGTGCATACTCTTTTGAAATGTTTCAAAATATATTTGTATTACGGTAAGAAGCTACTCTTTGATTCTTGGTTACGATAAAATTCACGGTCTGGGAGCCCTTTAGTTTGAATTTTTACTTTTTTTATTTTGGGGGGTTTTTGCATTGTTTTTGTTTCAAACTCAAAACGATCGTCACTAAATAAACAGAGTACGAAAATGTTACCTATATGGCGCCTGGCCAAGCTAAAATATATGGCTAGCGTCCGTAATTTAAGAGCAATGCTTCTAGTGCGAAAGCTCTCTGGCGACTAATGATAATTATATTCTGCAGAATGTGATTTGGCGACTTGGAATATCTCCAGCAACTAAAGTGATTCTGGGAAATGAAGTACATGGCTAAATTCAGAAAAAAGTCTAACAGACTAGTGCCAACACTCCACATGACCAAGTGAGTAGGCACACTCCTTTAAGATGGAAAGATGCAAACCAGTCTCCCAAACATTTAAAAGCAGTTTAGATTTCTTTATTTTTATTTGTGTTGAAACTGCACCTTTGGTTCTAACAAAACTTTGAGCATTTTCAGTAGACAATGCCCGTTCTTCTAATTCAGAGTTAAAAGTCAATGGTAAAGACGGGGCAGAGCCGACACCTAGCTTTAAAGTTGGGGAGGGGGGGGGGGGGCGTCCCGCCCCACAGGTCAAAGTTGGGGGGGGCGAGTTGCCAACCCCACTGCCCACGGTTCCCACGTCCCTGAAGCTGACTTCCACAGGCGTTTCTTCGCGGCACTGTTCGAAAGCAGCGTTTGCATCAACGCTTGGCTGTGGATTACGAGCATGCGTTATGCCGATGCCGAATGCCAATTCCCAACTCCTCTGTTCTAGTTCAAACAGTCGCAGCCATTTCTGTCCATACTCCAGCTTCCATTGCCATAAACATTTAACTTTCCCTCACATTTTTACTTATTACTTCTCCTTTTGCCGTCGAAAGTAAATTGCTTATAATACAGAGAAGAGTGATCGTGTAAAAAGTGGGGGGGGGGGGGTTCGGTTCGCCCCTCCAGCTCCAAAGTGGGGGGGGGCGAGTTGCCCCCTCTGCCCCCCCCCCGGTTCCCACGTCCCTGCTCTGCCTACTCTTTCCATAAAGATGGTTAAAACCCTAATCCCACTCGTGTCTCGGAACACGAGGCAGTACGACGCTGGAATGGTAGACTGTACCGCCCTACACCCAGCCATTGCGGAACAGACCCCTCCTCTGCCATGTTCGAAGCCTTCGCCGCGTCGCGTCGTCGGTGGCATTCTCGTACTTCTTCGTACAGCTAATGGCAAAACCGCACGAGACGCACGCGTCTCTTGTGATTTCGCCATAAGTCTGGTATGCTCCCTTTCTTACTTCCTATAAAAAGGCACTTGGGCGGTTTTACCGCTGGGTGAAATCGATCCGTGAGGCGAAGGCACATCTCCGGCGTAACACAAATTACTTGCTAGGCATCTTAACCCTTCAATGCCTAGGCAACTTCTGCTTTGGATTTGCGCGAAAATTTGTGCTTAGGATGACAGTGACTAGTGAAAGAAGCATCAGCAATACTGTATTTTGTTTGTACTTCAGGTGATATAGGGGTGGACATAAATGTCAAGTAGGCATTCCCGTGTACACAATTGGGCAGGCTCTAATTTCGCACGAGTTGTGTGCAAATCTAGGAGCTCAGGCCCCTGAAACTTAGCAGCGTTTTCGGGAATCAAAATCATGCACCAGCGAGTTGTGAAGGATTTCAAAGTTGGGGGTGGCAAAACCTTTTTTGACTAGCCACCCCATTTTTCTTCGGCGATTTCGACTTTCCCCTCAACTGGAGCCGTACGGGGTCTTTCATAATGAATGCTAATTTTAAAACACTTTAAAAATAAAATAAATATGTTTTAATACTTGATAATTATATATCACCATAATCGTAAAACAATAGAGTTTTGATTCATAATAATCTTGGACAGGTACATTTTTACAGCTTTCAACACCGGTGCCGTTTTTCGGAAACATATTTTGATTTCTGCTCTTTTCTGAAAGATATGCTGCACCGCTTCCGGTTAGAACCATCGAGCAAAGCCCTCCACGGGCGTCCACGATTCGCAGTGTTGCAGAAGGTTTGTGCGAAAATTCGGTGGACGCCACCGACCAGAACCAATAGTCCAGGGGAATAGGTCTGGACTGCGAGAGAGTCACGGTCACGTTCACGTTTTTTTTTACAAGCAAATAGTATATTATCAAACATTCACATGTGTGGCAGCGGGTAAAGGTTGCTATTTTATCTAGACATGACGGCACTCCGGCTACATGCCGACTATTGCGTCGATTCGTATATCGTCCGCCTGTTTAGAAATAGGTACGAAGTCATCTGATCCCTTCGGTCGATACATGGCCCTGTCTATACTCACCTAATAAGAATACCGGACGAATGCTCACTGTTCAAGATGCAAACAAGGAATCTATAGCACAATTCCTTGAAGTAAAACAAAAGCTTGCAACCATGATATTCACGAGGTGACATCGCCTTGACAAAGCCAAGCCAGTCATGATATCTACAACAAGGCAAGGAGTTCAGTAGTGCCGACTTAGCGATAAATATAACAAAAGCTGTGAAATAGCGACGTCTGAGCCGGGATAAAGATAGCCGTCCCAGACGGTATGCGCGAAAAGGCTGAGCCATACTCTAACTTGCAGTCTAACTTTTCACTCCTAAAGAGGCGTCTTTAGGCGAATGTTCAGCATTGCATCAGCCAAATACATTTGCTTTTCTTTACAGGTTGACCTAACATGCTTTAACCCGCGCGGCGTAGGGGGTAAATAGTACCCCCTCCCGTATTCCGCATACTAAATTGTAACCAGGATAACGACGTCAAAGTTTAAAGTACCTATCCAGCTACTTATTTGACGTCTTCGTAAAAAAATTGTGAATGTCGAAAAAAAATCAGAACTTTGGGGATGATAATACTGTTTGATAACGTCGATGTCATGCCATTTCTGGTCAAAAACCGATAACTGTTTGATGCCAGCCCGTAGAAAACATAGCTTTGAGCAAATTGCAAACGCAAAACTGTAATAGAAAGGAAATTTAATTCTCTACCAAAATGGCAATTTTGGATTTTAAAAATGTGGGTTTTTAACGCAAAAATCCAAAAAACTGATTTTTTTTTCAGAAATTCCACCCAAATTTATATTTTTCAAGGATTAAAAAAAGCGAATTATATATAACGAAACCAAGTGTAAATATAATACCAAACAAAATTTCAAGGTAAAATGTCAGTGAACTGATTGCTCTCCAGCATAAAGGACTCTGGTCAATGACCTATTTTTTCAAAAATAACTCTTTTTTATTTGTTAAAACCGATACAGATTATTAAATGTAATTTGTTCATGTTGCTTATGAGACAAAATCTGACCTAGAAACATGCAGTTGTTTATTCAAATATAGTCAGTCATTTTTGACCTTAGGAATAACCTCTGATTTTACCTTTTATGGGGTCCAAGTTGTATAAAAATGGCTGTTGCTACGATTTTACGAGTGTGTCCAACATAATAACCCCTAAAACATGTGTCACAAGACGTTCGTTACCTCTTGGTGACAGTACCTCTTGTGACCTGACCTTAACCTTGACCTTTGCATGCAAATTCACTTTGACTCAATGCAGGAACGTATTACACCTTTGAAAGCTTTATGCTGCACTTTAATAGCTCAAATCCAAAGTATTATAATTGAAAGTATGACCATTAACTTCTAATTAAACTGAACTTCCATATGACCTGATCCGTGACCAACATTTGAACCCAACTGAAAAAATTCGGTTATGCATTCGATTCGTTTCATTGAGAGCTTTCGATCGCCGCCTGCGCGTCTCGCTGCGGTGTATTGGTTCGGAATAAAGAGCGCGGAAATTTACCCCCCCCCCCCTACGCCGCGCGTTCGGCTGGAGACCCCTACGCCGCGTGGGTTAAAGCATTACCTTTTATAAAATGACAGCGTTTTAACTGATTCATAAGAAATTATGATTTGTGAGAAAAAAAACAACAACATCCTTATCGGCTATCAACTAACTATTTGTAAGCAGTCATCGCCCAGGGGGTAGAAGTACGTTATCAAAACATTTAACCTCGAAAATCCGCAACACAATTGTCAGGATTTTACCGATTTCAACTTAAAAGTGATCAACATTATATAAACATTTGTATATACGCATTCCACGTCTTTGTCCCTACGGCCGCCCCACACGGGTGCGTTTTATATGCGTTGTGTTGCGTTCCGTCACGCCTTGATGCCTCTCAATGGGTCTCAAATTAAATGCGTATCAATGTGTCTCAATACGTCTCAATGGGTCTCAATGTGTTGCATTGAGACGCATTGAGACCCATTGAAAGGCGTGACGGAACGCAACGCAACGCATGAAAAACGCCCCCGTGAGGAGCGGGCCTGAAAACAAGAGACCGGTTTATTTGTGGCATGGTGATGACTTGAAATATTCCAGGCAGCTCCACTCTTCAGCTCATCTTTTATCTCAAGTAGATCTAGAGGGTTCAAACAAGCCAGCCCATTTGTTGTTCTGGAAAACAATTCGGACGCTCTCACTCCTGAAGAGGCGCCTGGGCCTCAAAACGAGTATTGAGGTGCATCTCGTGGGGCTCGTCCTAATGTAAACAGGCTCCAAAGTCAGCATAGCCTACACGAATTAAGCTTGCCAGCAAGCAAGAGGACGGCACTTGTGCTGATGTCTTGTTACGACGGAGTGCTCCCGAGGGCGACGGTCTAAAAACGGATGATTGCGACGGTCATTGTACTCTGGCAGCAGAGGTCTCGTGGGTGGCTAGCTTATTTGGTTAGGCTCATCTCATTCCAACGAGGGACACTGCCGCCATGAAGCTAAACACTCAATTAAGATTAAACTAAGCTCGATTCTCATTCTGAAGCAAAAATTTAAGAGTCAGCGACTTGTTGTTGCTCTCGAGAGATGTGTGCACTCCGAAGCGAAAACATGCAACGTTGACAGAGTCAGAACATGATGGATAGTTGACCAGCCATCGTCCATTTGATTGAGGCACAACTCTTTCTAACGGTCTCTGCATGTGACTGGGAGTTTTCTTGAAATTCTGAGTCCTAGCGAAATATCACGTTATCTTGGGTGTATTCTACTCAGGAAAAGAAAATAATCAACCATCGTAAAGTCTGAATACAACTTTGACTACCTCCTTTTACGATATGATGTTATGCCTTACGTATTTCAATCTTACTTGAAAAAAGAAGTTCGTCCTTGGGCAAAAGCGGCTGCCTTTTCAATTTGCTTGACTAAAGCAGATAACTCGAGACATAATGGAACGGAGTTAAGGCTTTAAGATTACTTGACACAATTGTGCAACACACATCTTGGTTCTTAGCGCGGTTGAAGAAACGCGATGAAACGAAAGCACCACCGATAGGATAACAAAACTATCAAAAATAGTAAGGGAGAGTGTCCAACAGCGAACACCCCTCTTGAAAAATCCGTCTAATGGCCTTGTGTTTTGTCCTGGAGATCTGAAACGTCGTCTAGAAATTGCTTACTATAATGATAAGGAAAAGCCATAAGCAAATTTATTTAACTAAATGCAAAATTTGAGTTATTAGCAAATTTAATTTGTTGGACCTAACTGTTCACTGGTGGGCATGGGTATCCTTCAGTGAACAGGGGAGGTGACAGGTGCCACCAGTGAACAGGGGGGACTCAACCAGTGAATAGGGGACCTCCACCATGAATAGGTGGGCGGTGGGGTTTACTTCTGATGCTCACTTGATGCTTGTTGACAATCCATCAACACTTGACACTTTACTATTTCTGTGAAACTCGACAATAATAAAACAACGATTCTAACAAATATATGTCAAGTTGAAGAAACGTATCTAACCAAATGTCTTCACACACGTCCAATAATTTGAGAGATCTAGTAACATAAAAGTAACGTTGACCTAGTAACCTAAAATGAACACTATTCTGGACAATATTGTCTTTCGAACGTTCCGGCACAGCGCAAGGCATTCAGCATTTAATGCTACAACGAGAGAGGGTCCTCATAGAACGTGAGGATTGCCTTGGTCCTGAACATGGAGCCTTTTGTGGAGTTAATCAGCCTAACTAATAGATCTCCTGCATTCACAGTTGAAAATTTTAGGTTTTCCGGAAGGAAGATCCACCAGTGAACAGGTGTTCACTGGTGGGCGACCACCCCTGTTCACTGGTGGGCATTCCATAATTGTTAAAACTCAAATTTGAGGGGAACAAATTAAATGGCTGTTGCAAATTTTGACATTTACATCATGCAATGGACATCGCAAAAGGTGTCACTAAAGTCAATTTCACTAAATATACAAATATAACTTTTCTGAAAAGCAAAAAACACTGAAAAGCAACAAAAAAATATAAAATAAAACGGTAAACGCAACATTTAACCGTTTGTATACTGACAGAATCAAATGAGAGCAGCTATTGCTGTTAATAACTTTAAACATCATCGCTTAGCGTCAGCTACCACCACCGACATCGATGAATTATACATTACTAATATAGCCTGGAGGGGCCGGCATGTTCACTGAAGGCCCAATGTTCGCTGGTTTGGGCATCTACCTACATGCTTCCAAAACAAAGCTTTAACTGCTGCAAGCCAGATATTGTTAACGGTTGGAAAACTCGTCGATAGGCACTTTGATGTTTCGCGACACCGGTCATGCGTAGCGCCTCTAGCGGATGAATTTGGGGGAAAATTAATTTTTCATAGGACGATGAGCTGAGCGCACGCGTCCACTAAGGCTTTAGCGGGATCGGAAGAAGAAACTTTTACGCATTTTGCCGTAGATTTTGAAGGAAAGAAACATGTGAGGGTGCTAGCACATCGATTGCGCAAACTTTTAATCTAGTCGCCACCATCCGGCGGACTCATGTACCAACAGTCAGCTCGAGCCTCGGCATTAACTCCTCGCCGGTAGCGGGGGTGGATGCCACTTCCCCTCGGTTTTTTCCAACTAACTCATAGTTTTTGACCGATCGCAAATGAACTTTCAAGTAGCTACTTTTGAACATATTGACACATCCTCGCTGAAACTTTTATTAAACTTTACTTAACATTTTCATGACCCGTGACCTATTGAGCTGTTTCTTCAAGGTCATGTCGGCGAAACGGACGTCCGTAGTTCGTCTAGATTACACGTGCATTTTCCGAGTGTTTGACGATAGTCCAGGAGCAAAATGCAAAGGTGGTTTCAAGGTGGCAGGTTGACAAGTTGTGGTCTCTTCTGCTGAGAAGGTGTTCGACCTCTATTGAACCTTTTTGTGAGGTCACCGGGTATGACTCCGATGGGCCTCAGATGCTTTATTGGCTATCTGGCCGTGTTTTTTAGGGACAGTTTTTGACGCTGATTTCAAATCTTTGAACCATTCGCATACTACTAAGATTTCAACTTAGGAATCATTGCGCCTTTCCAATTGATATATAACCGAGGTCACTGCCCTCAGATGACCTAGACATGACCTTTTTAGAATTTGGTCATTTTGTAGGAGTACATTTTGTTGACGCACTGATTTCAAGTTTAGCATGCATAAGCAATCTAAGATGTTCCTTTACATTGTCGTCAGATAGTATTCATTTCACAATTTACCAATTTTGTGAATTTTTGGTGAACGCTTAGCCTAGTAACAAGACGCGGGTGCATGAGCAGATACTAGTGAGGTTGCTGCTATGTATTTTGCAGTTAAAATATTTGTTTTTTATAGTGGACCTATACAATATGATGTCAGCCTACTCTGGCCCTGGATCCAGAATCAGTGAGAATTTGGATCTCATGTGTCCAACTCATGTGTCGCCAGGATCCCAATAGGATACAGGTCCAGGTAACAATATGTATGGGATCCACACAGATTCCCGATCCTAACATATGTTATGCTAGGGATCACTTGGGATCCAGATCCAACATTTGAGTCCCAGGGCACACATGGTAGTTTCATTCTTGGTTTATTTTATCATATTGGAAAATTAATTACAATATCTGTTTGTTAAAAAGTTACAACTTAAGGTACTTATTAAATCTGCATCAGTAAGTGTAACAGACTACAGGCACAAATAAAGCGACACACATTATGGTGTAAGTCTCAATATCCATTTGTGTTTCAAAATCTTCTCATTTTAGATTAAAGATCCATTGAGATCCAAGATCCTCAAGTATTGTACACAGAGGGCTTTAAAGATCCCAGATCTCCATGCATTTTACACAAAGAGATCCACTGGGACACAAGATCTTCATACATTGTTTTAACAGAGGGATTACTGGGACCCATTCCAACTTGGGTATCAGGCACAAGTCTGGTGTCACCTCAGCATAATACCAACAATCATTGCACTTGTCACATTTTTTGTTAGATGGCACAGTGCGCTGCCATACAAATGGGTGCAGGGGTGAATATTATTGATAATAATTGTGTAGGCAAGTTGAATATAATGAACCCTGCTTATTCCTAAAACTGATGTTTTGAGACATACATATTCATACTATAACACAGTCCTTTGTAAATTCATTGAAGGATATTGAATATCCCTTTGCTTGGTCAGAGACAACACAAATATTTTTCTAGCACAATGTGGTCTGTGCCTAACTGGATAACAGAAAAAGGGTTGGCCTTTTTCTGGAGACCACCATTGCGTTACTGTACTGATAGGCATGGGCAATACTTTTGTATGCAGTAGCAGTACTGATGTCCGCTAAGATGACCAGCACAGAGGCCCCTACACAGCACAGGGCACTGGGCTGGTCTGAGGAGGCCCCCTGAACAGAACAGAGGGGCCTGCGGAAGGTGCAAAAAGGGCCCCTCGGGCCTTTTAAGCTCGAGGGCCCTTTGACGTTCTGAAGTGGCCCCCGAAACTTTTTCCTTGTCGCCCCTGAGAGTTCCGTCTAAATTCCCAAACCCTAACATCGAAACAAGACCGGTATCCAAGTTACCTTACACAGTTAAACCTTTCAGTAAGCTTATATTGATGAGCATGAATTCAAACACTTAGAAACTATTGTTTTTGCCCGACTGCGGCGACACTTTGCGGCGACCATCCTGCGGCGACACTTTGATATGGAAATTTTGTTGGCGACCACTTTTATTTGTTACGACCCCTGCAAACTGAAACCACTTCTCAATTTTATTTGGGAGTGGAAAGTTTCACTAAGAGAGTGAAGCAAAAATACTACGATGTTTTAGGTGACTTTTGCACCCAAAATCAACATTTTTGGGACACGGCTTACAAGTCGTCGCATGCTGATATGGTCCCTGACATTTCTCTGCCACTCGAGCTGAGAAGATTAAGATTCAGTAAAACAAATCAGTAGTTAACTGAAGTAAGGCACATGGTTTGGACTGTTTGATAAGTCATGCAATCGTATTCACATGCACATGAGATTATATCGATCCGCAACTTAACTTAACTCTTCAAAATTTAGAAAAACTCTTTCACTACTGATACACAACGAAAACGTAGGCCGAGTTCACCCACCTCAGCTGCATTTTAACTCCTTACAAAAAAGCAGACGCATATTTGTTTCTCAATGGATTACATGACTGATACAGGGTTGCAAAAAACGGATCAAGCATAACTTTTAGGCGTCTGAAAAGCGGATATTTGCGTTAAATCAACGGAAGAGAAACACGAAAAATACGAATACGGTTAGTCAGCGATTCGACGCCATCTGCATAGAAAAATTTTTAGTTCGGTATCGCGCGGGTTGGCCGATGCCAAATAGTCCCCAAATTCGCCGTGAATCCCATCCGTTATACAATAATCCGTGCTGCAGCCGTACGTTTAACTGAGAGGCTAATGCCTTACATGGCACATACATTTTACAATCGGTCCGCCAACAAGCGAAAACAATTTCAGGTATACAATTTGTTGACCGAACTCGAAGTATTCCATTTTGACCGGATTAGGGGGTTTGAGATGTTAGTAGCAGTAGCCGTTTTCAAGATGGATTATTTTGCGCGAAATGTTAAAAAAAATGTTTTAGTAGTATCCGCTTTCACGATGGACTAACTTGCGAAAAAATGCTTTAACGCACGCCCTACGGTCCCGCGAAAGCCGTTTTCACGATGGATTATTTTGCACGAAAGGGCGTGGGTTAAAACGTTTCTCGCGAATTAATCCATCGTGAAAACGGCCACTACTAAAACATTTTAAAACTTTTTAAAAATATTTTAAAACATTTCGCGCAAAATAGTCCATCGTGAAAACGGCTATGATATAACACCACTTAAAATTATATTTAATTAATTGCCTGCATCGGCTTAAAGGTTCACCTTTAACATGGGGTTTTGAGTTGAGATAGCCAAGTTGTGACGCATACTCGAAAATTACTTGTGACTCTTTCACATCTTCAAAGAAACCCCTTAATTTATTCATATTCCGTCCTAAAAGTCGGGGACAGGAATTCTCGGTAACTCCAATCGCTGATAGGCTGATTTTCGCTGAGTTGACGTATGATTATGACGCATAGATGACGTAGGACTTGGGGAAAGTGTAAGTGCTGGACAAGACCATGCTGTTTCAGTACCCCATTATTTTTATTGCAGGAATGCACTTTGTCAGGTAATGTTATGTATAGTGATTTTGATGTGTAAATCTTCTATAAAACACCTTTCTAAGCAACGTTCTGTAGCGTACGTGTAGCGTTCAGCGCTGGCCTGAACGTTCCAGGCTCGCGTACGAATTGTTGATCTGTCCCCACTCAACGAACCCCAACTCGTACCAGTACGCGCTCGCCGCTGTTTGATTGGCCGCCCGCTGAGTGATAGGAGCCGGCCGGCGAGACCGGTACGCCAGTGACGTGTAGGCCGTGCATGACCTTGTGACACATAATCCAGACGGACGCCCCAGAGCACGGACAGTGAACGACGGTGGCGGAAATACACTTTTCATAGTGACCAATATAAAATAGATGAAAGTACCTACTTAAAGACAGAATAATGTGATGAATTTCAAAAGCGTTGTATAATTATATTCCGGCATCTTCAACAAGTACTTGGACAAGTACCACCATGTATACGACACGATCCCTCACTAAATCGATGACGTTGTGTGCCTTTCATTATTCTGAGGAAAAAATGTTGAGTTTGAACCAAATAACTGACATTATAATTTGCTTTTCCCTCGTAAATATATATTTTTATGGTTTTCTAGTGACATGATAATTCATTTCTAGCTTCTCTCAATCATTTCTGAGATTTTTGACTTTTTTCAAGGTGAACTGTTTCCTTTAATTTCACTGAAGGTGTGAAAGAGTGGATGCAGAAGCACCGTAAATTGGGACCTTTTCACAGCCTTGGGATGGACATAACTTCATCTAAATTTCGACAAGGCACCTTGAGCCGTGTGGGTCCTCGTTGCTTTCGATAATAGCATTGGTGAGAATCGCTAAGTCATAGCCCCAGGCAGGAAGGCATTGACCCGCCCCCTGTTGCGGAACGGAGAAACCCGTGGATCAAGAATGTCGCCGTCAAACATTGCAAAAATAGCATCGTTGTGTCGAGCTCGGCATATTCTGGCTGCATTTCTCACCACGACCTAACATTTCTCACCACGACCTAACATTTCTCACCACGACCTAACAGGTCGGAGCTGTGGTAGCATGATCATGGGACTCGCCATGAGCGTTTCAATGGTGACACAAATGTGTTTAAACGTTCATACTTCTCTGAAGTTCGCTAACGACAGAGATCGCAGCGAGGGCCGGACGATTTATCCCGTTCAACAGAGCACGCCGATGTCATGAAGAAATGAGCAGAGATTTACTAACTGCCAACAGGAAAATAAAACGCATAGGTATTGCAAGTGTACCAAAATGATCGATTTACGTTGCTTCTGTTCAGGGGCGGTCCCAGGGGGGGGGGGGCAATCCGGCCATGCCCCTTCCCAAACGTGTGAAACGGAGCAAAATTGACACATTTCCTGATATAAAATAAAATATAAAGCAATTTTTACTAAGGACAGTTTGTTTTAAATCAGCTATCAATGCATACAAGCAAAATCTAATGAGGTTGCATAATAATGTGATACTTTTTGAACAATGCCTCCCCCAAATCAACGCACTGAAAAAATCGCAAATGAGATTCGCTAAATCGCTAAGTAAACAAAAATCAGCAGCGCACAAAAATCGCTTTTTAATCGAAAAAACGATTTACCAATTATGGAAAATGGAAATCACAAGTCATAGATCAATGTATAAATGTGTGGCGCATTCAGTAGTGGTATTTATTTGAATATCCAATCTGATCTAGGGGCGAATTTCGACGCCGAAGTTACCACACGCGCTGTTATGCTGAATCAGCCAACATACCGCCCAAAATGTGATGCATAGTTACTTTCCGAGCCTGCCGTATTTATGAGTTTATAGGGGAAATACCCGAATGGTCAATTTACTTTTGCATTTCACCAGATTTGCTGTATTCTATTTATGCTCTGTATTAGGAGGGTTGTGAAATAAGTCAAAGTATAAATACGTATTCCATATAGCGGTAGAGAGAGAAAAAACGCAGAAGACCAGTGAATTTCCACCGCTATTCGCTTCCCCAATGCTGGTTTACGATGGGTCTGCAGATACTTTTGGCATTCTTTTGCACGATATACATACAACACTGAGTTCCGATCACTGCTCGGGCAATGCGGCGTGGCGGCACGCTGTTTTATCACATGTTTGTCGGGTCCAATGTATTCCCTCAACAAACGAAACCATTGGAGATGTTAAAGTGACGAGGAATTTCTCTAAGGAATTTTCACGGGGAGTTCGAGTGTGAAGGGGGTGGGGGGGTGGGGGGTAGTTCGAGTGTGAGGGGGGGGGATTACGCTCCGTATCGTCAGCGAAATTATGTTGACCGGGGGAGGGAGAGGGGTGACTATGGGTCATCGAGACAGTTCATCGCGTTTTTCTTGCCGTCGGCTGCGGGGGATTTTTGCGTCCATTGGTGGGGGGGGGGGGGATTGGCAAGAAACACTGCGGGGGACAACTCCCCTCGTTACATGTTTAAATATTCGATAACTACATTCGGATACCGCTTGCTTATGCATTTATAGCTGGTTTAAAATAAATTTTCGTTTTGTAAAAGTTGCTTAGATTTTCTTTTATTTCAGGAAATGTGTCGATTTTACTTCGATTTCAGACGTTTTTTGTGGGAGGAGGGTATAGCCGGATCGCCTCCCCCCCCAGATCCGTTCCTTATACATCGATACATCTATCGATTATTTAGTGGCAATTTCTCCGTGAAATGATTATCCAGGTGCACCACAACTCCTAAGAGTATTCTGTTTTGGCGACTGTGGAATAAGCAGGCACATTCCTTGGTCTCCTTTTCGGCACCATCCCTAAAAGTAACAGTATGTGGAAAATTAAACAATACGGATGCATTCATGCATGTTTGTAAACATTTAAGCTCAATGCCTGCACTTGGAAATCATCAACTCGAAATATACTCGATTTGATGCCGACATATTTCGTTTCATTGCGAGCATAGACACACTTAGATTGTGTCAACTCCTCAATAATAGACAGATGAATGGACATTGAAAAACACCGGCTACATGATTTATCTGAAGATATGAGAGCTGAAAAGGAAAAATGAGTATCAGAATCGTAATCTACGCATCGAACTACCCATGTACCCGTCAATTCTCCCGCTTAGTTAACTGTTAAGTTATCTGATAAAAAAACGTTTTTGAGCCGTCGCTGGCATACCGTGCACTAGAGGTGCCACTTTTCTACCCACCTACCCATCAGATGTGGGTAGTTACTAGTTACTACCCACGTGGGTAGCAACGGGTTGCACAAGCGATAATTTGGATGAAGTGGGTAGTTGGCGGGTAGCAGAATTTTATACTGGTTTTGTATTCGTATCCTATTCAAATAAGTACAACAGTTTCTCTGAAGGCTGACCCAATCGTACACCGATCAGTACCGTATTCCAAGGCAAATACAAATTGTTGACTTGTTGAAGTTAAAATTATACATGTATTGACATACTGTAGTGGTTTTTCTCGACAGCGCTAGTTTACATCAGCATAACCGGCGTGCAGTAAGATGAGTGTATGAGTTGCATGTGTAAATGCCCTCCATATTTTCACTCTGTCAGACAAAATACATCCGCATCCGATGAAGTTCATCTCGTTACACGCTTTTCTGTCAAACGTCTTCTACTGGTCTTTTTCATTATCTATGACTGTTTGTTCAGCCCACTCCCCCTAGAGCAGGTTGAGATTCACAAGTAGGCTGGATAGTTTATATAACGCCATTTATTTTAGCCGTAGCGTTAATTAACTCCCGGTGCAGTCTTCTCAGGTGACACGTTGGCATTGACACGTTGCAGTCTTCTCAGGTAAAAAGTCGGTGCAGTATTCCCAGGGGACACGTTGACACATGTTTATGCCCAAAGTACGAATATTAGCATGTCCGGTGATCACTCGCGAAGTTACAATCATAAGCATATATCTGAAGATAAATCAATCAATGCATTTGTACTTCATTGTGATTCAATGCAAACTCCAGCCTGAGCTCCAGAGCACTAGTTCTGCTACTTTATTTGTAACCATTATGACTGCACGAGCACGTCATGGTAAATAAGCCGGTTATGTAACCAGACAGAAACACTTCCGCGGCTAAACTTCTGCACCATCGCCTCCTGCTTAACATCTTAACAATTAAACAACGTCCTTCCACTGATGCCTCGCAGTAACAGCTCCTTCCATTGCAGCCTTGGGTTTATAACAGCCTCATCCAGCCGCCAAAGGCGGAACCCTTGCCGCGTCGCACCCTGTAGACACGTTCGATTAGTTGAATGACGACCTGTCAACGTGTGAGTCCGTCAGTGCCACTGCTGCGGAGTCGACTCATTGATCTCATCCAGAGCGTGTCACCCGCCTCGACACGTGTAAGCCCGCATCAAAAGAAATCCCGCCACAATGGCTGCTGTGCTCACACCACAGAGTTGCCACACCAGCGCAGGCAAACAGGAGGGTAATAGAAAGTTCTACTAATGTATTCAGATCAACACTGGAAACCCGGTATAAAACTCTGAAGAGAAATACGTCGGCGGCGATTTGACATAAATGCAGCGAATCACTGGCGATGGCGCTTGATACACGAGTAAAAGAGAGCAGCATCAACACTATCGTTCCTACAGCGAGCGCATTCAAATAGAAGATCCGCACGCACACCCACGTTCATACAGCTACACAGACGCACAGGCGCCCACACAATCGCACGCTGATGCTCGCACACGTCCTCTCGCCCACGCACACCCACGTTCATTTACACCAGGGATTAGCGCGGTTTGGCACCCTTCCGTTCAAACCCATCACAGCACTTCTTCGTCGTTCTCCTTCTCGACTGCACTCACGCACGCACACAGATAAACAAGAAGTAAGTCATGGTTGACACCCAGCACATAGACGGACATATGACTAACACGTTCTGGCCGATAGCACCCACAGGCGAATTTCCTAGCAGCGAGCGAGTCTTGGGGGTGGCGAGACAGCGGCAAGGTTAACAGTCAACATTCGTAGCGCGCCCGAGTCGCTCCCTCACTGATCTTCACACCAACGTAGTCCTCCCGCTCTATCGAGTATAAATACCCCACTGGTCCCCGGCGTAACCGGCCGGAACCAGACACGCACGCACTCACGAGCACGCACACGCAGCCACGCTCGCTCCCAATGGCGAGACGTCAGCCACCGCGCGGCTCATCTCTATGTACAGGTCGTCCCCTTCAGCGGGGACGGGCACGTGCCAGGAAAGCATCCAGTCTGTCGAGTGTGCTGTGACGACCCTCACGAGCCCTGCATGGCGCTCAGGCTGAGGGCGCGAGCCAGCCGGTCGGACAGGGCCCGATCCGGCAGAGGCGGCAAACCAGCACCGTCGTTCACCGTCACTCCACTGCCGCTTCCACTACCGCTACCGCCGCCGCTGGCGCTTCCGCGCCGGCTAGAGGAGTTTTGACGTTGAATACCCCAGCGAGCTTGCCTTAAACTTCTTCTTAGATGAGAGAGGCGTTGTAGACAGGGGGTGGGGCATGGTAGAGGCCCCGCGGAACGAAGAGAGCGGCGTCGTTGGGTCGACATCCTGCCGGCGGCACAGAGGGGGGGGGGGGGCACTGGTGACGTCACTGGTACTGCGTGGTGACGTCACGAGTCAGCACGGGACGGCTCAGATGTCAGCCGTCTCATGAGAAGAGTCAGGCGCGACGGGCCCGGTTAGATGGCAATTAGATACGGGAAAGTTCAGCTGCGTATATAGTGCAAAATGGAGTTGATATATGAGTGGAGTTAAACAAACTGGAGTTAAAACGTGACTAGGTACTTACAAACAAAGGCAGCACATAACACATTTTATTTTGACATTAATTGGTTGGTAAGTATAAGCTAAGCCATGCACTTCGTCATACATGTTTGGCACTTAGTGGGATTGTGAACAAGTCCAAGCATAGAAATAGAACTCCAGAGCGTTTAAAACATGATACAATACAAATGACACACAATTTTGCAATGGTTTACATGTTGACATAGCTCTAAACATAGTATGTTATGTTTTCAATACGATTTTTACTATCGTAAACGATTGGATCGTTTTGAACAAATATCATGCGATGGCATTCTTACATAGGAATGTAGCTGATGAAACATGGTATTTAGACAATCCCTTTTGCGTTTTACTTCGGCTTACATATTTTATCAATATTTATTTTGTATATTCGCAATGCAAAAACCATCCTATACATTTACTCCATGCATTGCATTATACCATATAATTTTAAGACTATGAATCACCCGTAAATGATGAAGAACAGTTGTCCGGAAGACAAACATTGGTGGCGAGAGCTATATAGTCAGCACAAAACTAAAACGTTTCAGAAATAGCTCGTGCCATTTGCCCGTAAATGGCGCGTGGCCAGCAGCCATTGATGGCAGCACGACCATGCAACGAACCAGCAGGGAGCGCCACATCTAGACGTTCCGGGACGTAAAACTTGCCTGGTATATGTAGCGCCAGCTAGAGAACGATGGCGCAGTACCATGGTAAGGGCTGGGGCTCATGTAACAAGTTTTCGTTACCAAGGGATTCGGATCACAGATATCCGTACAAGGAAACCATTGGACGAAATTGCTCTCTTTTAATTTTTTCTTCTTTTTTAATACAAATTAGCCTTTTCAGGAAAATGACTACTTGTAATAAAAACCAAGACGATAAACCAAACCAAACGATACAACCAACGCGATAGAATAGTCATTTGTTCATGTTTAAAACAAACAACACTACTCAAACCTTGACTCTAACTTTCCCTATGGTAGATATCGACGTACGTCTATCCAATACATTGATGATATACGCATACATTGTATACAAATCCCCGCCATATTACTAGCAGAGAGAGATAAGACAGAATAGTGAAAACGAGAGACTATAGGTAGTTGTTCTTTGTGTCGATGGTGGATAATGGTGCGGACATGCATACGTGCGTGCGTGCGTGCGTTGTGAGAGCGAGAGGAGCGACGAGAGCGAGAGAAGAGCGGACGAGAGCGAGGAGCGAGAGAGCGAGGGGAGCGAGAGAGAGAGAGAGAGAGGAGAGAGAGAGAGAAGAGATGAGAAGAGAGACAGAGGAGAGGAGAGAGAGGTGAGAGGGTGAGAGAGTTGAGGATGAGAGAGTGTGAGAGTGTTTGAGAGTGTGAGAGTGAGGAGAGTGAGAGAGTGAGAGAGTAGAGAGTGAGGAGAGTGAGAGATGTGAGAGAGTGAGAGGATGAGAGAGTGATGAGAGTGAGAGAGTGAGGAGAGTGAGAAGTGAGAGAGTCGAGAGAGTAGAGAGTGAAGAGTAGGAGAGTGAGAGAGGAGAGAGTGAGAGAGTGAGAGGTGAGTCGTCCGAGAGTGGAGAGGCTGAAGAGTGAGATAGCTGAGAGAGTGAGTGAGAGTGAGAGCGAGATCGGTAATTATTCCTAATAGAAGTTAGAGAGCGTGTCTTGTTGGCTGGCATGCGCCTGATAGGCCGGAGGTCACAGGCAGGTTCCCATTTCCGTCTCGTCATGCGCATCGTGTTAGTTATCCTGCGGTTACCTAGCAGCCAAGCTGCCTGACTAGGTACGGCACACTAAAATAGTCGCTAGTACACAAATTAGTAAATAAATAACCCATGATTTGTAGCTTTAAACAACTATCGACTCGTACATAAATTGAAGCCGTACACAAATTGAATTGAAATCGTAAGTACACTCTACGGTCCATTCATTACGTCAGCACAATATTGATGCTGTGAGCTTTTGACATCGCAAGCAGTACAATGAATGAGCTAACAATTCGCCCGGGTAGCTGCTATTCCATAGTTACGCTTGGATGAGGATTGGTTGAATCGTTAATTTCACTTTCATTGAATAATATGAAAGGGGACTGTGGGACTTGAGAGCGCGTATTGCCTACGTCATTCAGCGTAGAAGCTACATGCACTATATCTTGTCTATATAGGTTTCATCGTCGTTTTCTATCGCTAAACAAATACGAATTGGTTGCAAATAAAACGAATGGGATAATGATGCTGACAGCCAACAAGCATAATTGGCTCAGTAGGCCAATTAGTTCGCTTGGCCACTGGTTACCACAAGCGGATCAAGCTTCTATCAAGTCAATTAGTCTAAAGCAAAGGCGAGTGTTGTATAACTATCAGGGTTTCGCGACCGTGCTGCATCGACAGGGAAATCTAAGTACGGCAACTTAGGTTGTCAGTCTACTGCCCGGCCGTGGCACGATCCGGCCTAATGCCAATGAACGACTTCCGATATCGACGATGAGTTAGGTTCCTTTTCCGTCATAGAGGTCCCCACTGAACTAACTTTCTGAGATAGAAGAGAGCGGGCCACAACCCGTGGGCTAATTCCGAAAACGAAACGTATGTTCATACAAACAGTATGAAGTTGACAAAATATACCAAAAGGCGCTGAGTCGTTTCCATTCCGCGATCCTTGAATCCAGACATATCCGGGTTGTCTATGGAAACGTGATCCGCTTACAGCTCATGAGCCATCAGCCAACCGGCAGGCGCGCTGACAAAGTAAGAATTTCGATTTAATTTCCATATTTGTTGTTTTGATACTTGCAATTGTCGTTTCATAACACATTATCCGAATGTGACATTTCGATCATAGAGCCGTGAATGGTTGCCAGAAGATTCCATCGTGAATGATTGATCGGTGAATGGCATCGCCAAACGATGTTCCGTCAGTCTCTACTGACATGGCCAACGGCCCTGGAGCCACGCTGGAGAGATACAATAGATCGAGAGATGGGCAGCACATAACTCCATTTAGATGCGCCCTAGTATTTGATACCGACCAAAAGCCGTTACAGTCAACTTAAAATGATAATGGTGATTTGAGACTTATGTGTGCAGCAAATACAGTGCCATCTCGTAAAGAATTAAACAAAACATCGTCCATGAATAAATACAGTCCTCGACTCGACTAACTCGACTCCTGTAGCAATAAGTACAAGGCACCCTTTATGCAACCCGTATACCAACTCGGACATCCAGAAGCAGGTCTCCACAACAACCAGCCCTGTAATCTTCTACCCGCAGCCGTCATCTGCAGAGCCGCCGAGACGGGCTTACTTCGGCCGTGTTGTCAGCAGCAATACAAACAGCTGCGGGCGACACAAACCAGACCCACAGACCCTCCCACACGCGCACACAGAGAAGGCGGCCGACCCCGGCCAAGGAGACCAGAGACCAGACGGACCGGGCCGGACTGAGATGACGTGGGCAGCTCCCGGCCCGCCCAAAGACATCCATCGCCACAGACGCGGACAGAGAGACCCATCGCCACAGACGCGGACAGAGAGACACGCACAAAAAGCGCCGCTCTGCTGCTGCTCGGCGGCCGCTCCGCCACGGCTCTGTTCGGGCCGCCCCGGAGCGGAAGGTTGGGCTGGAAAGGCCTCCCGACCCGGCCATTTGCTCAGTCGGCCAACGGGAGCGAGGTTGGACCGAGTACTTTACGTGGAGAGAGTGAGTGGGTCAAACCGCCGCGAGTCTTGTGTGGACAGAGGCTCGGCTACCGCTCACACCGGACAGCGAACCAGCGGACCAGCAGACCAGCAGACCAGCAGAGCAGCAGAGCAGCAGAGCAGCAGAGCAGCAGACCAGCAGAGCAGCAGAGCAGCAGAGCAGCAGAGCAGCAGAGCAGCAGAGCAGCAGTCAACCACCCGCCGAACCCACAGCCGCAGGCAGACCAGCGCCAGACCCCCAGCAGACCAGCGCTAGAACCCCGGCAGACCCCCGGCAGACCAGCGCCAGACCCCAGCAGACCAGCGTCAGACCCCCGGCTTCCGACACCGAGTCAGGCGGGACATGCCACGAAGCGGACAGGGTGGACGAGCGTGCAGTTTACAGTGCAGGGGTAGAGTGTGCAGTTTATGCCAGGTAGAGCAGCGGACCGCATGCAGACACCCCACCCCTCATCAGAGTGCACACTTACTGGACACTTTCTGAGCACGCGCTAGCCTCTAGCTACTGAAAGGAAAAAACGACGCGTCAGAAAACACAGCACACGGATGCACGCGGCGCGACGCAAACGACGGAGCCGCTCGAACAACGTTCAACTGACAACCGAACACACAACACGCGTACACAACAATGACGCGGGCGACGGCTGGCGGGCGGCAGAGGCCCGGTCCAGCTGCGGCGGGGGCGAGGGCAGGGGCAGGGGCGGGGGCGGCGTGACAGCCCCGGTGGCGGCATGCTGGCGCCACACGGTCATGCTGAGAGAGCGAGAGAGCGAGCGAATGAGAGAGACAGAGAGAGGAGGAGCACTCACGCTGGGCAGAGGCGGCGGCCGGGACGGCGTCGACAGCAGCGCTGCCGACGACTGGTGGAGCAGACGCTGTGACGGAGACCACACACAGCCCGGTCAGACCACAGCCTACAGCACTACAGCCTAAAGAGCCCCGGTCAGACTACAGTACAGCCTACAGCCTACAGAGCCCCGGTCATTATACAGCCTACAGCACTACAGCCTACATAGCCCAGTCAGACTACAGCCTACATAGCCCGGTCTGCCTACAGCCTACAGTATACAAGCTACTGACTTCAGCCTATAGCCTACATCCGAAAGCCCACAACAACCGACTGCCTACAGACTATTGCCTACAGCCTACAACCTAAAGAATATCGCCGACATGATAAATCCTACAGCCTATATGTATGCTACAACTAACAGCTTACAGACTTCAAACTACAGCCCATAGCTGACTGCCTACGCCTACGGCCTACAACCGACTCTATGCTGCCTTCAGCCAACTACCTACAATATACAGCTGACCGCTAACAGCCTACACTCTACGCTTACAACCTAACGCCTACAGCTGATACAGCATAGTGCCGACAGTCTAGTACAGACTGCCCGCCCAGTTCAGCGCCCACAGCCTTCAGCATAAAGTCTATAACCGACTGCCTGAAGCCTAACAATGGCGTCGCCTATGTTCCAAATTAGTAGGGACAAATACAAATACATGTACAATGTACACTTTAACATGGGTCCATAATAGACATGACTGCAAATTGCTATAATGTCCCCGGGGACAATGTCTAATATAGGGACAATGTCCCCAGTGGTGGCGACGCCTATGCAGTCTAAAGCTGACTGCCTACGGCTTACGCAGCGCAGAAGTGAATGCAGATACAGTCAACTACCGAATTAATGTTATGTCATGTTATCCATATGTCGTTTTTGCATCATAAGCCTTATCGGACGTTTTTGGGATGGTCTTCGGCGCAAAACACCTTATGTATGGCTGTTCCTATTTATGACCTTATTTAAAGGCAGTTTCAAATGGATGATGATGATTTGTGTTTTAGGGCGCTCCACCCGTTTCTAATTTATAGGCTGTTTATAAAGCATGGATTAAATTGCTAGCTTCACTGCGCAGCAACTTCTGACAGTTTGTATATATCTGCGTCGGAATGGTGTGTACAATACAACACACATGATCAATGGTGTCGGCTTCAGCTTTACTGCAAACAACATCTAGTGACACTACAAGCAAAGTAAGGCCCACCCCACACGGGTGCGTTTTTTATGCGTTGCGTTCCGTCACGTCTCGAAGCCTCTCAATGGGTTCCAATGCGTCTCGATGCAATGCGATGCGTCAATGCGTCAATCATTGACGCATCGCAACGCGTTGAGACGCATCGAGACGTGACGGAACGCAACGCATGCAAAACGCACC